>SKCR01043450.1:0-48699 GCA_019454045.1 Zanthoxylum bungeanum | reverse complement strand
GCCCTCACAACGTGCACAAGCGCAATACTAGTCTATTCCGCATTATCGATGTCCAGTCTCGATAATACTACGGTTAGGGATATTTAATGATTAAACCTTTGGGGACTGATACTGTCTCATATCATTCTCAGTCCAGGTACTATCATATGGACTTTCGCCATTTATAAATCAAAGTAAATAATATCACAAAACGGCAAAAGGCAATTTCATTATCACATAGTTAATTTTGTACAATAATACAATATCATTTACAAACATGACGCTATGGGACATAATGTCTAACACTCTCTTCATTTATATATCTAAGGTGATCTAATCACAAATGATGAGAGTGCAATTTCCTTGTCACATAGTTAATTTGCTACAAAAACACAATGATCTGTGCAAATAGGGACGCTATGGGTCATATTATCCAACATTCGGAACACCTCGGGCTATTATCAGTGATGGTGGCACATAATTCTGCAACAAATATTTCGATGCACTCCTATCCAAATACGGAGTTACTCATAAAGTTGCCACTACTTACCACCCACAGTCAAACAGATAGGTTGAAGTTTCAAACAGAGAGATCAAAAGAATCTTGGAGAGAACCGTTGGATCAATAATAAGGGATTGGTCTACAAAATTGGATGATGCACTATGGGCCTACCGGACAGCTTACAAAACACCCATTGGTATGTCCCCATATTGTATGGTGTTTGGGAAAGCATGCCATCAGCCAGTTGAGCTTGAACACAAGGTGTATTGGGCATTAAAGAAGTTGAATCTTGATCCATAAGCTGCATGAGTGAAACGACATCACCAACTCAACAAATTGGAGGAATTTCACCTACAGGCTTATGAGAATGCCAGATTATACAAGGAAAAGACCAAGAAATGGCATGACCGAAAAATAGTACGAAGAAAATGTTAGACATTATGTCCCATAGCGTCACTGTTTGTAAATGATATTGTATTATTGTAACAAAATTAACTATGTGATAATGAAATTGCCTTTTTGCGTTTTGTAATATTGTGTTTGATATAAATGAGCGAAAGTCCATATGATTAGTACCTGGACTGAGAATGATATGAGACAGTATCAGTCCCCAAAGGTTTAATCATTAAATATCCCTAGTCGTAGTATTATCGAGACTGGACATCGATAATGCGGAATAGACTAGTATTGCGCTTGTGCACGTTGTGAGGGCACAACGGCATAGTTCTCATATATTTAAGTATTGGATACTTATGCAAGTGCGATAGGAGGTTGTGTTTTACCGATGGTACGGAAAACAGCTTCGCTCTGGATAGACCCCGCGGAATCCCATTGGTAGTATGTATGCCTGTCTATGGGAGGCCGCATCAGGGTAGGTGTATATGGTCTTAACCTGAGACTTACATCGCTAGTACTTGCGACAATCGGTAAACTTTGGTTTTGGTGGTTGGGGACCTTAACCGGTTCTGTGTACACCTCTTCTGGGTTTATCGAGAATCGTAGTGTACTGGATGTGATGTCAAGATGGAAGTATCGCTTCAGACATATGGAGGTGATGATCACGCAGGACACAGAACTAGCACTCTATAAAAGGTTGCAACCGTCGGGACAATATGACCAGGTCGGATTGTCCGATTTAAAGAGGCTAGTTACTTGATGTCCGATATATGGTTCGTACGGGGCAGACACATCTCCAGCCCCAGGCCTAGCATGTGATCATCCGATACTGGATCGATGTACGCAATACTACGGTATACTACGCTTGATATAGATCTTATATTCCTATAAGAATATTTCTGGAGAATTGGGTAGGCATGGCTCTTTGCTAGAAGCCAACCTGTCTTGTGAATCGGTAAGAACGTAGTACGAGGTACGTGCGTGTTCGGATTATCCGACGACCGTATTCACTGCCAAAATATCCGGAGATCTCTGGGTCGCTTCCTGAAGATTCACCTATGATATTTGATTCGAACTTAATTAATCTTGGATTAATTGTGGAGAAACTTTATCTCGGATAAAGTAGAGAGAGAGAACGATTAGTTTGAATTAATCAGTTAAATTTATTATATCGATATAATAATTGAAATTCGATTTCGACGCGAAATTAAAATTAGATTTTAATTCGGGCATACGAGTTAATTTAGAATTAATTCGTAAGCGACGTAAATAATAATTCGCTAGGAGCGATTATTTATTTAAATTCGATTTAATTAACGTCGCGATGCAAGTTCGGTATTTCGGAAATATCGAACCCGAACGCGTGAGTGCAAGTGGGCCACTTCATTTGGAAACGTGTGGGGCCCACATGACACATGTCATTATATGCATTATTTTATTGATGATGCATTGCATGGTGATAGTGTATTTTACACTCAAATGTTATGCATGGAATTTGAGTGTTAGACACTCTAAGCCTTTGTATGGCTTGTGTCATAGATTTATTATATTTAATAAATATTATGGCATAAATATAATTGATTTTTGGTATCAAAATCAATTAAGAAAATCTCTCTTCTCTCTCTCACTCTTGGCCGAAACCTGAAACAGTTTTTGCTCTCCTTCTTCTTCAATTTTGGTTGCCAAAACTTGAAGAAGGGTTGTTGTTTGGAACATGCAAGGCTAGCACCTTCAAAGGAATCAAAAGAGGTGATAGGGAAACCATCATAGAGCAAGGAATACACAAAGTTTGATGCTTGCTTCTTCTTGTCTTCCTTGGCCGAACCTAGTCTACCTTGGAGCTTCCATTTGGTTTGTTTTTTCTTCATCAACATAGCATTGTAAGTATGATTCCGCCATACTTCATGTTTATATATATCCTTTGTTGTATTTCATGTATGCTTAATCTTTCCTTGGGACATATTATAGAATCCAACAGAAAAGTGGAACCAAGGTAGCAGGTGTTGTTGTACATTTCAAGGTTGAAACTTTTCCCTGGAAAGTTGAAATCAAGGTGGTCAGGTCCATTTCTGATCACTCAGGTTTTACCATATGGAGCTGTTGAGTTACTTGATCCCAACACTAACAAAACATTCAAGGTTAAGAGTCATCATGTCAAGCACTACTGGGGAGAATCATTTGAGCGACAAAAAGAAAGTGTCAAACTTTCAGATCCAGCTTAACGTTCGAGAAGTCACATCTAGCTAACGACGTTAAACATAGCGCTCGCAGGGAGGCAACCCATGCAATTTATGCATATATTGTGATATAGTGTGTTTTATTTTTTAGTGTTTAATTTTTGCAGGTAAAGTCATTTCACGATGGAAGAAGCTCTCATAAATCTTCACAAGCAATTTCCTTCTCTCCCTCAAAAATCTCTGATGAAAGTCTACAAAGCTCGCTTGGAACTGATGAGACTACTAATGATCAAAGGTATTCCAACTGATATTCGTTGGATTATTGAAGCACGGGTCTGATTGGCAGGTAAGTCTTCTGAATCTTTTATTTCACATCTGCCTGGTTTAGGAAGAAGCACCTATGCTAAAAGAAAAGAGCTAAAAGAATAGGTGTATGCTATAAATGTGCTCGTATGTTTTGTGATACTCATTGTCGTTCTTTAGGAATGATGTCTGATAACCGTGAAGATAAGATTAATTTCATTAGGGATGGCTTGAGTAAGGAGTCTTTGGATGACATATCTAAAACTCTTGAGACGCATCCCAGTGGATATGTGTATCATGAAATTCACGTGTTATATACACAATTACAAAGAGAAAGACAACAATAATTCTCGGGAATCTGACTCAAAAAGACCTTGTTTGTCAATTTTTTAGAAAATTGGATGGGAAGCTTGTCCTTGACGCATAGACATCAATCAAGCCGTAAATTATTGTAATATTATATCTATTTGTCTTTTCCTAATAATTGTGATTTGTTTTGTTGTTTTCTTTTATTTTCTCTAACATGATCCAAACCTTTTTGACCTTTAACGATTTAATGTTTTGTTACTAATCGTTCTTTGGAAGATATTAGTGTTATTATTACTCACCCATTTTCAGGTGTTATAAATTCACCACATCTTTGCACTTTTGAAGGCATCCAAATTTGAGAAAATAAACATACATAAAATGGAAGCTACTTCAAAAAGACGAGTTGTAAATATCTGTGTCTTTTATGGTACTAGTGTTGGTACTAAGCCACAATACGTAGCAGCAGCACGAGAATTGGGACGAGTCATAGCTGAGAAAAATATGCACCTAGTATATGGCGGAGGCAGTCTTGGACTAATGGGGTTCGATTCAAAGGCCGTACAAGATGGAGGCAGTCAAGTTCTATGAATCATCCCAAAACCCTTGGCAGAGGCAGATCTTATAGGATCATCAAATGGAGAAGAACTGATCGTGCCAGGTATGTTTGAACGACTGGCAAAAATGATTAACCGTGCTGATGTTTTTATTTCTTTGCCATGTCGTTTGGATACGTTGGAGGAGATATTTACAGTGCTATCTTGGGCAAACTTAAACATACACCAGAAACCAATTGGATTGTTCAACGCATATGGATTTTATGATTTTCTTAGTGTATTTCTTGATGATGCCCGGAGAAATGGGTTTGTGTCAAAACCTTTAAAAGAACTCCCATCCACTACCAGAACTGTCCAGGATTTAATTGACCAAATCTTAGCCTATGAACTACAAATTGACCATATCCTATAAAAGATAAAATGGTTCAGGGATGATCGTGGTAAGAAGCGTCGAATAAATCTGGATCTTAACCCTTAAATTTCCCATTTAGATGTAGGATTTCAGCTAACCAGGTACTATCTTCTGAACTCATCTTCTACTTTTTAAGAATTGGGGACAATGTCTCATTTAGGTTTGGGGGTGGGGAATAGGTTATTAGTATGTTTATTGTATGTTGTTTTTATTTTTAGTCCAAAATTTTTCGAAAAATACAAAAAAAATTTTAAAAATTTTAAAAAAATCAATATTTTTTTTGTTTTTAATTTGATTAATATGGTGAAATTGGTGTGAGATAGCTGTGTAAGGAGTTTCCACTCCTGAGACGTATCTCAACCTATTTCGAAACAAGTAAAATTTTGTTTATTTCCTTTTGAATTATTTAATTTGTGAATTCTCCATAAAACTGACTAAAAATGAATCTTCATATACTTAGTTGACAAGTAGTATCAACATACATGGTAACATACGAACATGAGTTGTAATTGACAAGCTTGTAATATTCAGTGCTCTAGTTAATTGGAAGAAGCATCCATAAAAAGCGATGGGATAAAACAAAACGTCTGAGATCCGAGTTATTAAGTCTGTAGGGGTGTTTCAAAACCTAGTGCCCTAAAACCAACTTGTTTGGGAGCCACTGGCCCAAAGCTTGCTACATTGATAAAAGATGTTACAAAATATATGTATATAAATATATATATATATATATATATATATATGAAGTCTGAGTAATTAAGTCTGTAAGGGTGTCTTAACACCTAGTGCCCTAAAGCCAACTGGTTTGGGAGTCACTAACCTAAAGCTCGTTACATGGATGATATTGTATATAAATAAATAAATAATTCAGAAAAATCAGAAAAATTATTTCATTGCTGAAAAAGGTGTGAATTCTGATAAAAGTTTAGGACAAAAATATTACTCTCTTCTCAAATGCACTTGTGACTATTGTGGGTAAAATGAGTTGATTAATATTTTGTTGGCTGTGTATATGAAGAATGGTAAAAATGATCTCGGAGAATTTACTTATTCAGTAATTTAGAAAGAAAGAAAAAAACTCTAAACTTGGATAAGAAGTTTCACCTAGTTAATCATTAACTTCTTTATTATATTTTCTCTTGTCTTTTTATTTTTGTGTGCATTAGTTTTACTATCTTTTTACTTTTGTAAAATGTTTGTGGGTATCGTTGATGTAAGCCCTCACGAGACTACAACTCGTCCACTATGGACACCTAGAGGTTTAAAGGCTTGTTGCATACGCAATCGTGATCCCTACGAAAGTGGCTTAGTTTAATTTTATTTTAAAGATGTTTATGTTATTTTATTTTAATGAATCATTAATTTTCACTCGTTTGACCTAATATTTTGTATAGTTTCTTGAGCTTTGTAAATATTTTGATGTGTTTTGTGTTATTTTAGATAAATAAAGTTTCAGGACTCTCTGGAGGTGATTCGGGGCCAAAGCAGTGAAAAATGACAAAATGGTCATTTGGCGCGTCGCGACTCGCAGCTTGCGTCACAATCGCTAACGTGCGCCGAGACACGTGGACCAATCATAGGTATTTTGCTAAAATGCGCTAGATGCTAACATGCGCCGAATATATTAACGTGTGCCTGCCTAGTGTCAACATCACAGCTGATCATGCTAACGTTCGCCGTGACACGTGTCATCATCATATGTTGCCGATAATCGCCATCGCCATGTGTCATCCACGTGGCATCCACACCAGTCACTTACTGAGTCAACGTGCCACGTGTAAGCCGTATCATCGTCAGCTAATCATCTCGTGACACGTGTCATAATCATACAGTGCCGATAATCAACATCGCACGTGTCGCCATGTCATCGCCACATCAGCATAATTATTGAGTTAATCATTCAAAATGCCACGTTAGCAAATAAGGGAATCAAATCAGCCAATCAGAGCGTGCCATGTAGGTGCATCGTGATGCAAGAACAAACTTGTGCGTCGCGATGCGCTCGCCATTTTTTGCCTATAAGTTCAGCTCGAAATTTCAGTTTTAGATGTACCTTCCTCTCTGAATTCTCTGATAATAATAAAGAGTTTGTATCTAGTTTGTTTTAATTTCAGTTTTGTAATTAATTTTATTTACTTTTTGTAATAGTAATTTACTTTCTATACTCTTTCAGTTCTTACTATTCAGCAATGAAGAGGTAACTTCCCTCTGCTATGGTGAAAGGTAAAACTTTTACTACTGCTATTTAAATTAATCTCCCTTAATTATAATGTATAAACTATTTAAAACTTGACTTAACAAGGATACCGCTATATTGGTCGGTTGGTAATTAATTATAAACTTGTTTTAACCTGACTAAGCATGGATACCGTCTGGTTGGTCGGTTTGTAATTACCGCCTATATGGCTGGGTTATGGACAAATAATGATATCGCCTTTATGGTAGGTCGGACTTAATTTAACTTAATCAGGTTACCGGCTATATGGCTGGTTGGTAATATCACACAAGTTAATATATTATATTGAGAGAGATATCTAAAATAGTAGTAATAAAAGTAGATCCTTTAACCCTAGCAATTTCTTTTATTGTACTTTTACCTTTTTTAATTTCCAGCATTTACTTTTCAGCAATTTACTTTATGTCTTTTATTTTTAAGTTCTTACTAGTTGTAAATATATGTTGTAGCTAAGCATGTAATCTGGGGTTGTGATAAATTCAAATATCATCGGTTTATAAGGGGTTATTTTATAGTTTGGGTAATATAAATGTTTACTTATTAAGTCTTAAGCTTAATGCTTTTTGTTAACTGGCCACTAATAAGATTGATCGGGTAAACTTAAAATAAACTTGACGAAGGAATTTTAGGTTTATGACCATATATTTAATAGCTCATGATCTTCCTTGACGATAGATAACCATTTAATAGATTTTCTTACAGGATAGACATATACATGTCGGGCGGGGGTAACCACAATTGGAACTTAATCTTAATGAATTCAGGTAATTTGATTGAAATAGACATATGATTTAATCGGATTACACTGGGTATTTACATCTGACCATCGACATAAGCTTTTGCAGAATTTCGTGTTCCAGGTTAGTAAACAATATATTAAACAAACATGAAATAACCACTTCATCTTTTAAAAAGATATTGGAAGAAATCACAACCATGGATAGTTTCTTAATATTTAATTTTCCTCAACCAACTTTCAAACCATTTTATTTACTTGTTTTTAAGTTTAAAGTCACCACCCAATCAAACAATCAACCTATTAGATACTTGTAATCATTTGTCCTCATACAAATTAATAACCTAGGTATTAAGTCCTCGTGGGATCGATATTTTTTATATTACTTGAACGAAACGTATGCTTGTGTTATACACGTGTGATTTCACACCAGTCAAATAGGTATATTTTAAAATATTTAAATGAAAACTACATTCTGATACGAGTCCGTATGAAAAAACGTGGACCAAATAGGAGTTTGGAAACTCCGAAACGGAGAAAATGAAGTTTTATTGTTCGCTAGCCCTAAGAGTGGCAACACGCTGGATGGGAGTCGAGAAGCTCCAAATTACGAGAGTAACTCCGAGAGCTGAACATATCAGTGTCGTGACGTGGTAGGATGGGATTCACGACGTTCCTAGGTCTGATGCTCAGTATCGCGACGCTGGAGGGTCAGAGTCGAGACGCTCATTAGGCAGTGAGCTATTTCAACCTTCAAATCAATCTTAAACACTTCCAATTTTCTCCTATAATTTAAATACACCTTAAAACCAATTTACCATCAAAACCAACCACAAAATATGCTATACAACTAACACATATGTATTCTACATACATATATGTATTTATTTGAATCAAAACATAAACCAATATAGAATCCTACTATGAAATGTCTCAGTAACAATTCTAGATCACTCAAAGGAGGTCAAGTGATTCTAGAATGGTGGCCATAACTCTAAGCTTTAATATAGAGTTCCAAACTGTTATTAATTATTCCATGTCCAACATGAACATATTTGACCTAATTAACAAGCATATTGTGTTTATACTTCCAAAGCATCCTAACACAATTTATTAGCCTTATTTCAACATTAAGCTATGTAATCATTCATCCAATACATAATTCATCACTATATGTTTCACTAACGAAAAACTCACTAATGGAGAATATAGCTTAAGAGAAGTTCAAACTTACCTAGCAAGCTTGATGTAAATATCTAATCTCCTTCTATTTGTTGAAATGGTGGGAGAACTTCCAAAGTATTGCATCCTTGATTCCAATGCTAGCAAGCTTCACTCCAAGATCCAATCTTGATTTCTCCTATATGAAATGTTGTACAGACCTCATAAGCTTCTCCAAACACTTCTCAAACTTAGGCTTATTTCTCCAAGAATTGCTTGTACTTAGGTTTTTCAAGTTTTTGCTTTGCTTAATTAAAACCTTCCTAAAGCTTGTTATTATTAACCAAACATAGGCAGTTTTTAATTAATAAAAATTATAATCAACTTTTATGTGGGCTTAATCTAATTTGTCCAAATATGTCTAATTAGGTGTGACTAATCTTCATTGTCTCCCACTTTCATTTAATCCAATTAAATCAAGCCAAGGATTAGGTAATGGATTAGTGTAATGTTTCACACTTTGATTTAATCCAATTAAATCAAGCCAAAACCACATATTATTATATACTTAAAATTACCATAATATCCTCAAATGGTAGAGATAATTATGATTTTGCAATTAAGCTCTTATGTAATTAATGAATTAATCCAATTAAGTCAAAGTAAATAATCAATGTTATCCAATAACACTTGATTATCTTAGTTGATAATTATAATATTGAATATTATCTTTCATCAAAATTAATCGGCTACCCAAGTACTCAACCAATACACTCCATATTTGGACTCTCTGAGTTTAGACACGTTTGTTATATAAGCCTAGCTAATATGTATGCAATTCAGCCACCTCCGAATTCGTGAAGAACATGAAAGAACTTTCCGAACTATACAAGTCGAGGTCATTATATATGTTTAATAATCCCTCTGTCGTAAGCTATAAGAGTTGTGCTTAGGAAACATAGAATATACCGTCAAGTTTCTGAGGCGCACATCTCATGTCCACATGTCCACGATCCTTCATAACTGATGCGATCCACCCTAGGTGATCGACTTTGGCAAAAGCTTTAAGAATCATGACTTTACTCACATGGATACCTAAACCCCTTATGGTACACATATAGACCGACGAATTCTATCTTGTTTCGCACTTGACTAATAAGTGCATCGGTCCACACTCAACGAACATCTAGAGGCCATACCATGAAAGGTTTCTGACATACATGACATCAAAGTGTGGAGAATCTCACACAAAATCAATGTTATCTTATAGTCAAATGATTACATATGCTATTCGACTCGAGCAGAATCCTATTGACGGTGGTATGTACTTCCAACTATTAGGAATCACATGTGAATCATTCAGTATTCAGTCCAACCAATACTCATATATCTATACGAACATCCAAAGATCATGGTACATTGGGTTAAACTATTGGAACTTCAATTCCAATATACAACATGTGCTAGTTTTCTAGGTTATAGGAATTCGACCGTATTCCAAAACCAACAACTAGGAATATATATATATACACACACACACACACATATATATATACATACGCTTTAAGAATAGTTTACAATAGTAATACTTATCCCAATGTCGGACCACCTAGTGTCCATTATTACTACATGACTATTCTAAGGTCCATGTCATTCTTAACATATCTATACATCAATCTAATACGAATAATGACATTGCCATTAATAGGGTATGAAATGAAAATGTAGTTATTTTATTAATGAATAATAAAATGTACAATACATTGTTCAGATTGGCGTTCCAAGAACTAACCCCTACAAACTCCCACTTGTTTAGTGCCAATAAGGATGTTACCGCAGCCCCATCTCCTCCACATGTTTATCGAATAACTTAGGAGGTAAGGCCTTTGTAATACTAGGCATAAGGCCAAGTTCGCGACGCGTAGAAAATAGAGGCTCTGCTATAGGTATGATCAGGTGAGCATCGCGATGCATAGCGTTTGGCATTAAGAAGCGAAATCGAGCATGATTTTGCCTAGGTTTATTTTCACGAGCGTCGCGACGCGCCAGACCAGGCATCACAACATGAAGTAAAAACAACTTCATTCCATTTCACATCTAACTTTAAAATTTAGAGGCCACCTTAAAGGTTTTGTCAACACATATACACGCCTTATGACAAGTCGCAAGTATAATACATCGTGTGATATTTATAGACGTGTTGAATTCAGAAAGTTAGTATTCCAAAACATGATTCAGACCTTATATTCTAATTGAGTTCTTGATATAGAACATCGCATGAACCATAATATTCTTCGATGAAATAAAGGAATAACAGTGGGATCCTAAAATCTGTGAGTTGACTATTTTCTTAAGTTGTTTTTATTTACATGTTTTTTAGATTGAAACTTACTTTTTAGCATTTAGGGCCTTAGCCAAGTCTATCTCAGATATTTTATGAATAAAAATATATTGCGCAATGTTTTAGAAAGTAATATTTAATAAAGTATAATTTTGTGAGTTTTGGAGGCATGGGGGAAAAAATTCACCTTAGATGTAACTTGGCACAGATACTGGAATTGATTAAATATTGGAATTTACGGACATGACATATGCACATGTAGAGCAGGAGTAGGGGACGATGATACGTAACGCCCCAAGATCCTAGATTTCAGGGCTAGGGGCATGACGTTACGTAACGCCCTTAGAACATAGATTCAGGGACAGGATAGCGGGTTGCATTGGGGGACGATGATACATAACTCGCCAATGGAATGAATTTGAACATCTGGCTTTAGTTCAGTGGCTTAGGGGACGGCGATACGTAACGCCACAAGACTACTAGTTTAAGAGTATATGGGGACAGCGATACGTGACCCCTCCATGCATCAAGTTTTCTACAAATACTCAGAGACATGGTTTTCAGAATGATGGTTTTATAAAAGAGCTTTTAAGAGAAACTGTTTTATAAGAAACTCATAGTTTTATATAAATAAAGGTTTCTACAAAGTTTCACAGAAAGAGAACTGATTTTCAGAAAAGACAAGTTTCTTGACAGTTTTCAGTTTCAGAACAATGGATTTTATAAGTATTTCAGTTTTCTATTTTAAAACTATCCACTCACTAGGTCATTCAAACAAACTAACCCCCACACCCAATGTTTTTATTTTACAGATTACTCGGAGGATGAGCTCTAGAGGACACATACTGATGGTAGTCACTGGAGGGATTGTGTCCATCATGTTGAGTTAGAGCTGCATTTCAGTTAGAGTCTAAGAAAAGTCATGAGTCATACATTCGGTATAGTTAAGATTGTTTATATAAATAGTCAAGGTGTCCAATGACAGAGTTGTACAAAAATTAATATTGAGTAAACAGTGATGAAATTTGTATTGCATCTTTCATGGTGATTATTGAGTTGGGCAATTGACCCACATATGAGTTGTGTTTAAATTGGAATCACTAGTGTTGATGAGAGTCATAAGTCAGAGGCTAAGTGGAATAGTATGACCTATTCTCTATCGGTAGCATCTCGGAAATGGGGATGTTACAAAGATGGCATCAGAGCGTGTATAGGGAGTCAGTGATTGCAGTGGGTATAATGTTAGGGTCTTATATACGTAGTATGGTCGGGGTGCTAGTATGCAAAGAACTACCTCTTCAATATCTCGTCCTTGAGTACATCCTTAAGTTCTATAGACAGGTTAGTAAGAATTCCTAAGCTATTCAAATTTTCCTCCTTATGAAAGTAACTATATTTTTTGTTTAGGTTGAAAATCCTTTCGTAAATATCCTGAATTATTATCAGAAGTCCAAGATATGTTATGAGATTAGATAATAAGGTCCTCAGAATATTCACTCTTATAAGTTGGAAGAAAAAACTATAAGAAAGCAAGACAAGATGCATAGATGCTTAAGCAATCAGCGGCAATAAGAAACAGAGATATTGAAATCAGAGAGATAATAAGAAAATGCCAGAACTTACAGTAGTAAGAGGAACATAGTAAACCTGAGCAAAACGAGATGTCGAGTAGATCCAAGTAAGATTTCTTCCTTCCTCAAAAATTATTTTCAAATAGATTCAATAGCCTTTGAGTATCTCATATAGAGAGCAAGTTTCCCGAATCACAAAGGATATTCAGAAAGGCAAAAAGAGCAAGAAATCTGAATTAGTAATGAGAGTTTCCGATAGACATGAGATGTCACAAAGGATATTGAGATTCGAGATACCCAAACCTAAACCCATAAACAAACAAAATGAATTTCATAAAGAAAGCTGATTAGATCCTTTAGTTAGGAACCCGATATATATATGGCTCTAAGTCATCTAGATTTCGAACCTCTCGGTAATATCGGTTAAGGAAGTTGTCCTGATGGAGCCCATCTCATACATATCTTACATGAATAATAGTCTCCACAATACACATAATACTCGAACAAGGACATCGACATCTGTTGAGATGTAAATGCTTGCCCCATCATTCACCAGTATCGATGAAGATCATCGTACGAAAGCTCAGTATACATAATGCTATATCTTAAGTCAGAAACAGAAAACACCGAGTGATAGTTCAACCAAAACGAGATAAAGAGGCTTCTAAGACTAGAAAGTAAAGAACCTGATATAAAATAAGATTAACATTTGGCCGCATAAGTAAGGATTCTTAAATCATACCGATGCCAGTGGGAATCCATATGAGTTTAAACAGATAGACCCATGAGGTTGGAAACACTCAGGAGTAACAAGAGTACCAGTATGAGCAGTAAGGTTAAATGGTATAGTTGTATTCTATAGCAAGAATAGAGAAGCGGAGATCTAGAAGTAATTGTAAGAATGAATCACCACCAGCTTCAACAGCACGACTTAGAGCCAACAGATGGGATATGGAAATATTAGAGAATAACACGGGAAGTAACAAAGAAGTTCAGAGTAGATAGTAATATAGTTAACGTATCCCAAATATAACAACGTAGGTGGAGACTTCAGAATGGCTAATAAAGTTTGAGAAACCTTAAGATACGAAGTAGTCAATATAGATCCCACAGAAAGAATATTAATTCTTTCTTCCAGTGGCTTGACTATAGTAAGTATACATATATCTAAACAGACTTGGAAAGTGTGTAGACACCCCTAACATAGAGCCCAACAAGAAGATATACAAGTAAATAAGGGTATCTGATAGGACAAATAGAAATTATGGGGTAGCAAAATAATCAAACTAAGGAATTTGAGAGAAATTGGATAAAAATCATGAGATAGTAATAACTAGTATGAGATAGAATAGTTTTAAATCACAAGTAAGCAAAGCCAAATCTAGAAGTCATCATAGAACTGAAAGCCTTCAATGGTTTAAAGGCTCAAAAGGGTTAATGAACCAGATAGAGCGATCCTTAAAAATACGATATATGACTTATATGGAGCACCATTATACTAGGATGGAAGAACTAGTATGAGAGTAGCATTCGAACCAAAAGTATTAATAAAGAGATTTTCTAACTGATCGAGGTTGATGTAAAGTTTCCAGAGAAGAAGTGACTTAAGAGGGTAAAAATCTGAGATAAGTTAGAAATATTTTATGACCGTGAAGATAAGAGTATACGATTGATAAGGTAAAGATTATATACAACATCAAGAAATTTGAGCAAAACTTTGGAAGGGAGAGTAACAATGGAGTACAATAAGGTTTTCAAATGGTTAGGAACTGAAGGGGATTCTCAGTTAATGATAGTATGACCACTAGTTGAAAATAAAAACCATGAGTAAATTTGGAAGAGGTAACCCATATAGTTCCTAGCTGTAGTACCTTAGTAAGTAAGCCCAATATCAGATATATTATAAGGAAATCTTATGATTATAAAAGAACAGTATGTGCAGCGAGCAATGTATGCAACTGGGGCACGAGTAGTTAGTGAGACAACGACAACTAGAAAATACTTCAGAAACAGCCTCACCCTCTCAACCATCGTTAGGAAACAACAGTAATAGTGGACCTCGATGACAACAATAATACCTCCAGAAGCAAGTAAATCTATGGTACAGTTTGGTAACTTTTGGTGTAGGATCAGGGACATGTACAAAAATGATATCCTTCGGATGAGCAGATCGAGACATAAAACACGGAACTTCAGGTATAGAATGGGAGCAGAAGAGAAGAAAACAAGATTAAGAAGAGTATATGTCTAGATAAAATAATGATAAGTGAAAACGTTGGTCAAGCAATGTTAGGAATACATAATGAACAACGTTAGGCACGACCAAGAACCTTAGCAATAGACTTTTCCACATAGGAATTAAAGAAAAATTTATCCATAGAATATGTTGAGGAAGGCATAATAGTGAGCCTTTAGATATTAGTATAAGACCAAAATGATATTAAATATAGATTGGAGGGAAGATACCAATGGCTAAGAAGATGACGCTTAAGGTCACTTGAGACAGATTTATTAAGAGTATAGCATAAAAAGGGCTGAGGAGACTAAGCTTATGAATATTGTCTAGACCAGGACAATACCTGATAGAATCAGATTATGGGAATAAGTAGAAGTGAGACATCTTAAAGTAAAATCAAGTAAAGAGATCCAATCAGAGAAAATGGATGCCTAACTAGAATTATACTAGTTACAAATTAAAAAATATGAATAGTGTATGAACCTTAACGGGGACCGAATCGTTAGTATTGACTATAATATGAAAATAACACAGTTTAAGCACAAATGTACGTACAGTTAGGCTTAATATAAGTACTATATTTCAGAGGTTACCGTCAGAGTTATATCCAGAATTAATATCTTGGAGTTAAGAGGTATTGGGAAAACTATTATGGTAACTTTAAGACATATAAAAGGGCGTAACCATAAATTATAATGACCTAAGCCCAAAAGGTAAATGGAGATCTGAAGACATGAAGGTCGAAGTCGATGGTAGTCGAAACTCAGTTTCATTGTGTTTTTCGCGCAGAATGTTTTGGGAACATGAATTACTATTTTACGGACATTTCAGGAATGTTTTGGAATGCCAAAAATACCCTGAACTGTTACCAAAAAATCAACGCATAAATGGTGTTTTTGTTGGGAAGCGGTCGCGAGTGCGCAGCGGAAAATTAAATAAATCAAATTATGATGCCGATATCCCTTTGCCCAAGATCCATTTGTTTTTATTATTCTACAAGCCTAGGCATGTTACTATATATTCTAAGCATAAAATCTCATAAAACATGCAAAGAACATAAACCTTAACATGCTAACTATCATAAGAACTCTAATTAAAATAAAGAAAGAAAAAGACTTATTGAACCGAAGACTCCTTCAGTCCTCCCTCCAATCTACAAGCTTTTCTCGAACTCAGCAAGCTCTTCCACATTCCAAAGAGCCACCCAAGTGTGTGGCCTCCAAAGATGCACACACCAAAGCCAAAACTCAACGGCAAGACTACGCCTTGAGTGCACTGGTATTTTTCCCTTTGTGCTAGCCTAGGAAAATACCTCAAAACTTTTAACTCGAGGTTCCTCTAGTCAATTAGACTTAAGGATACTCAAAATCAGTGGCTTACTCTTAAACTTTAGAGTTGCTCACTTATATAAACCCAAGATATGAAAGTTTGGTGCAAAATTTTGCAAAGAATTCTTTGGGTTTATATAGGTGCTCTAAAGATGACAAAATTAATTAAGAATCTGATGTGGGATAAATGCTAATTTAATCTTATCCATTGGATCTTAATTTAGTGGTTTAATGAGATTATAAAACCCTAATAAGAGTTTAAGTTGAATTGGAATTCAAAACAAATAACAAAATAAATTTACTATTCACATTACTATTCATGTTTTTATTTATTTATTCCAATTCCCAAAGTGCCCCTCTCGTCATTCACCAATCCCTAAGCTACTATGGAACCTCATAAATGATATGTTGAATAATTAAACACATTGAACCTATAGGACACGGAACTTGACGACGCTGTTCTAGGCTCGCGGCCTAGTTGGGAGTACGAAATAACATGGAGTCGCCACCCGGTGTGAACCGGGACAAAGATTTAAGGCCACACTCACCCCTCGCAAGGGAATACCTCAAACCATTGGGTTCAGAATGGTCCCTTACTTATGTCACTTTTGATGATATGATTTGTGCAATAAACTAAGAAAATCTATTCAACATTCAGGCTCAAGGGTAATCTACGCCTAAGTCCGCATGCATAATAATAACAATGAGAACCTATATCTAAGTTCGCATACTTCAAAGTAAGTTGTCATAACGGAAAACACGTTATATCATACAATCATCACACAAGCATACTCAATTATCTAATGCGGAAAATAAATAAGAATCTAAGCCTAAACATAAATTAAATCCCTAATGTGAAAACAACCTAATCATGCATAAAGAAATAACTTTCTATCAACTAAATCATGCTTAAGATAAATAACATGCTAACAACCTAATCATTCTTTAATAACAAATAAATAACCTACGAACTACAACATGCTCAAACATAAGTTTGGATGAGACGAAATATGTGTCTCTTAAGTGGTACGTGGCGTTGTATCCCGAGTACAAACCGCACTACCATCCATTCGGATTCGGCTACGGAATTTACATCCGGGTTTCCATCCTATATACCACAAAAGGAAACACATATTCCGCTCATCCAACAATCACATCATGCCTCAAATGACTCTCATGCGATAATATTTTTAAAATAAACAAAATAAACGAAAGATAAAAAGTAAAAAGGTGCCCTCAGGTCTAACCTCTTTTTTCGTCTCAAGAAAGGGTGTTACACGTCCGTTGGAAGGGTGAATGATCCGCAACACTTTTGGTTCACTAACTCAATGTCTTTACTCGCTGTTTTGTTGTTCGGGCTGCTGTCTTTACTCCGTTTCGCTGCTGTTTTGCTACTGTTTTTTAGGCCACGGTTTTGGTTATTTTAGGGGAATATTTGGGCGTTTTTAAGGGCTAAAGGGCTGCTATTTTTGATGATTTTCTAGGGGTTTTTGTGTAGTTTTTTAGTGCAGTTTTAGTGTATTTTCTGGACTATTTGGAGGGCTAAAGGTGCGACAAAACTAATCAGGTCAGGGGCTGTAATGTGCGGCAGTTTGGTGCAGTGCAGTGAGTGTTTTAGGCTTGGTTTGGGCCTGAATTGAGGGGTTGTGTGTGGGGCTGTTTTGCGGTACTTTGGGGCAGTGTTTGGGGCTATTTTAAGGTAGGTTTGGACGTGATTTAGAGGCAGTGCAGTAGGTTAAAGATGCGGCAATGAGGCAGTTTGTAAGGGTTTAGGCGTGAAGATGAAAGATGGTGAAGGAGGGGGATCTAGGGTTCACGGCAATGGGGCTTTGGAGAAGGCTTTGGACGCACAAGGGGAAGCTTGAATGAGTGTCTTAGGCGTGATTCTGAGGTATGTGTCCCTTTGAGAAGGGTGGTGAAGGGTCCTTTTTATAGGCAAATGAGATGAGGCTTTATCTTTGAAGGGTAATTTGGTCATTTTACTAAGTAAACAAGACTCACAAGTTCCATAAGGTTCATATTTGAAGGGTCTGAAATACCCATCCTTATATAGCTGAGTTAATCTTGTTTCATTGATATGACCTAAGCGACTCTGCCATAGAAGTGATTCATTGAGATTATTCGAGTTAACATTGTATATATTAGAGGTTGAACATTCTTTGTTAGTTTGTAAGACATAGATACCATTATTCAAAATACCATCTCCATATTTTATTTCATTGAAATAAATAGAACATTCATTACAACTTATTAGGCATGAAAAGCCTTTATTACATAAAGAAGAAATTGAAATGATGTTCTTTACTAGAGAAGGTACATAAACACAATCTTCTAAGTCTAAAACTAAACCATTCAGCAAAACTAATGAATAAGTCCCCACGTACAATGCATCCAGTTTTGCTCCATTACCCATGCATAAGTCAACCTCCCCATGACGGAGTCTCCGAATATTTTTCAGGCCCTGCATATTGTTACCCAAGTGAGTCCCACAACTGGTGTCAAGCACCCAAGTAGAAGGTTCAAAGTTTTAAGAATATAGTTCAATCATATACAACATACTTGGAGCATTGAGCTTCTTGGCCTCTCGGGCTTCCCTAGCTTCCTTGGCTTCCAAGGATCTGTAGTCTTTCTTCCAAGGACCCTTCTTTCCACAAAACAAACATTTCCAATTTCCCTTTTTTTCTCCACCTTATCATTGGGCTTTAGGTGATCTGGAGCCTTGGCATTGCCCTTATTTTTCTTTCGGCCTCGTGGCTTCAGGTCCGTACCCGTAAGCATGACGGAGGTTTTAAGCTCCGATTTCAAGTCCTTCTCTTCTTGCTTTATCAGATTGTGCAATTCTGCTAAAGTAGTTTCTTTATCAGACATATGAAACTGCATAATAAAGTTAGAGAAGTCTTTTGGTAAGGACTGAAGAATTAGATCGTGACCTATCTCATGATCCATGATGAACTCGATGTTGGCCAATTTTTCAATGTGGCCAATCATCTTGAGCACATGTAAACTAACAGATCATTTCTTATACCTTGTTTGGAATAAGGCACATTACACTTGGAATCTCATGGTATGAAAGAAAGGTGCATACAACTCCTTCAAGTTAAAGATGATGGTTTAAGCATCCATATCTTCGTGAGCTTTCTGAAGTTCTTCTGACATAGAGCCAAGCATTATGCAAACTGCTTGCTCATCATCATCGACGTGTTTCTTCCAAGCATCAAATGTATTTTGGTCAGCATCTTCTACGGGTTCAAGTGGAAATGGTCTTTCAAGAACATAGAAAATCTTTTCTTGTCGTAAGATAATTTTATGGTTTCTAAACCAGTCATTGTAGTTGTCCTCTTTGAGCTTATGCTCATCAAGGATGGAACGAAGTGATACTCTATTTGCCATTTGAATGTTTGTGAAATATTTTAACCCACCTGTTAAGAGAGAATGTTAAAATTAGGAATATGTTTTCATTAATGTTTCATAATAACATGGGCTTTTAATATTATAAAGTTGCTCCCACTTAATTATTTTAAAATTTTAAGCAAATCGCATCAACCCCAATATGATCGATTTCTTGTGGACAAGGATCCCATTATCATCATTTTATAACTCCGACTAGGGCCGGTCGTTATAAAAATATGATAATTAGGTAGGTTCCCAACCAATTTATGATATAAATCACAATTCCTTGATCATTGGATTGGGCAATCAAACATGACATAGCTTATGCTAGTCCTTGTGGACACCCAATCTTTGCCACTAAGTTATAAGACCACGCCTAAGGGTCGATGCGTCTTATGACTCAGAAAAGTCAAACCATTGTCAATAGTACGATTTAGGGACAAATTGGTATTGGTCAGTCTGGTAAAGCCTAGTCCTGCCAATACGGTTTAAGCCCTTTGGGTCTATACTTTACAATGGGAGGCAAATTTTAGACTTAAATTATTATTGATGATTTTAGCAACTTTAAGTGAATAACTGGCAAATGGATTCCTCCATTGAAAATTCCCCAGAGGGAGTGTGGAGCGAACTCTCTTAAATACCCTTACCTCTTAGGCTCTTATTGCCTTGGTGACAGGAATAAACAATAGATCCTCCAAATTAGTCAAACACTTTAAATATGCTTTAAGGTAATCTTTGAGTAAATGATTATCTAGATGTCTTCACAGCTTTTCCTTTTAGCTATAAAAAGGTAGTGAGTGAAGGAAGACACCAAATCATTTTCTAACTCTAGTAATACCTTTGGTTAAATTAACTTTAGTTTGGAAAGTTTTATTAACGCCTTGGTCTCACCCCACTTGTATCTTTTATAATGTCTTTTATTATAAACAAGTTATTTATATCTATTAGCCTTAAAGGTAATAAATCTCTAAGTTCATCACAGAATAATTACTTAGCTAAGGGATAAGCAATACACTCTCTATTTCCTTAGAAAATCTCTAGATGCTTGCACCCTAAAATAATCATGCCAATTCTAATCATACATAGAATCATCAAGCATATTATTTTTAATATATTGGAATTATTTTAGGCATTAAATAACTTTGATTAATATTTAATTATGATATTTCATTTTATTTTATTCAAATAAATTTACTATTCACATTTTTTTACAGATGCCTGAACTTTAAATTCAATTTCATAATTCAAATCTTAAACAAATAATGCAAAACTTGTGCCTAAAATTAATTTCAGGGATTTAGCTTTCCAACAAACTTTTACACACCCAATTGCGAGTTCAAATGAGAGATAACTAATCAAAACAAAAATGGCGCGCTGATACCACTTTTGGGAAGCAGCCGCGAGTGCGCAGCGGAAAATTAAATAAATCAAATTATGATGCCGTTATCCCTTTGCCCAAGACCCATTTGTTTTGATTATTCTACAAGCTTATGCATGTTACTATATATTCTAAGCATAAAAACTCATAAAACATGCAAAGAACATAAACCTAAACATGAAAACTATCATAAGAACTCTAATTAAAATAAAGAAAGAAAAAGACTTACTTGAACTGAAGACTCCTCCAGTCCTCCCTCCAATCTATAAGTTTTACTGGAACTAAGCAAGCTCTTCCACGTTCCAAAGAGCCACCCAAGTGTGTGGCCTCTAAAGATGCACACACTTAAGCCAAAACTCAATGGCAAGACTACGCCTTGAGTGCACGGGTATTTTTCCCTTGGTGCTAGCCTAGAAACATACCTCAAACTTTTAACTCGAGGTTTCTCTAGTCAATTAGACTTAAGGATCATCAAAATTAGTGGCTTACTCTTAAACTTTAGAGTTGCTCACTTATATAAACTGAAGATATGAAAAGTTTGGTGCAAAAATTTGTAAAGAATTCTTTGGGTTTATATAGGTGCTCCAAAGACAACAAAATTAATTAAGAATCCGATGTGGGATAAATGCTAATTTAATCTTAGCCATTGGATCTTAATTTAGTGGTTTAATGAGATTATAAAATACTAATAAGAGTTTGGGCCGAATTGGAATTCAAAATAAATAATAAAAACAAAATTACTATTCACATTTTATTTATTTATTTATTCCAATTCCCAAAGTGCCCCTATCGTCATTCACCAATCCCTAAGCCACTATTGAACCTCATAAATGATTTGTTCAATAATTAAACACATTGAACCATTTATGAACAATTCCTACAACAATCATATATGCTGTTCAATTTATAATGTGCACTGTTAACCATTGATTTCGACTTTGTTGTGTGTGACGTTTTGGGTTCCCCTCAAATTGGACATGTAATGAATCATGATAATTTAATCGAACATAAATTATCCTCTGATCAGATGGTCGTTCGATTTCAATGACCAAGGTTGACATCTAGCAATATGCCAAGGCACCCAAATGAGAAGGAAAGATATATATACCCATTTTGTATGCGATTTACATATGATACGGTCCATCGCCTCACTGTATCCCCACCGTTTGACCTATGGTATATAAAGTGTCCGCCCATATAGTCAAAAGTATGATGTTGATAGTGTCATGAATCGTGCTAACCCAAGAATCTCACAAGACTTTTTTCCGATGCGGCCACAGTCTCAAGCACTGATCACACATATCAACCCACGAACTGGAATACTATTCTTATAAGAAAATATTATCCGAGAGAGTGGTGATTCTCTGTTGTATCTTTACAAACTTCATATGTTTAAATAAACAACCCAATCATACCCTTATGACCGCATCTTTTGAACCGGGGAAGGAGAATGCCAAAGTTATTTTATCCACACATAAGATTGTAAAGACCTCAAGTCTAAGGACTAGTCATACAATCGGTACATGAAAGTTCTCACAGACACATAGGATAAACACTCAATGTGAAAACTTTCAGCGTTCGGTTCGATGGACACGAGCAACTCATGCATCCATGTGATACACCAAGCGATGGATCTCCGCTAGTAGCCTATGAGATTGGCTACCCCACTTAAGGGCGGATCATATCATCATGCTAGTCTCTCTGCTTTGTGAACGCCTATATTCTTCACAAAACTATGACTAGGAACGTTTAAGAGTAATGATTCTCATAAGGCGTGGAAGCCATCATCTTATTACTCCAAGGGCTTTATTACAGTGTTTGATGATTCATATAATTTATTTAAGACACGTATAATAAAGATTTCCATTTTATTAATTAATGAAAATATTAGAAATACATGTACATATAGCCCATCCACAAGTTGGGTATAGGGCATATCCCTAACAGTTTTTAGTTTTTAAAACAATCCAGTTTTTGTGCAGCTGTTCGGGGGCTGTTCAGGGCTAGACAAATCATTGAAAATAAAGAAAAACAAGTTCAAAAAGGCTGGATATTTTTGGCTAATAACGGGCAAAGGCAGAAAAAATTTCAACATCGATCCCGGTGCCTAACACGCTTCCGCCGCGTGGGAAATTGTTTCCTTCAGTCCCTTTTTAGCAGTTTATGCAAGGTTAATTAGCATGAGTCTTAATCTAATGAAATTGTTATAAGCTTGAAAATGGTCATGATGTAGTTGTACGGATGTTGAATTATATTGATCTTGATTCGGCATTGTGTTGAATAAAACCAACTTTGGTATTTAGTCTAATAGGTAATTTTGTGCATTTCAACTGCTTAAATCGGCTATGTTGAAATGTCCTATCGGTATTAACATGAGCACGTCATGCCATGAATACAACATAGCACGTCATAAGCACATCTTTGTAGCTTCAAATGTTAAGTAAACATCATAAGTTATTATATCGGCATGTATAATAGCATGTTCATGCATTCATGATCTTCACGATCATGTTTCGTTTCTTTCGTTCGAGTATGCTAACTATACTTGAACACAAGTTATGTTAGTCACCTCACAGGAATTCTTCCAACAACATTCAGGCACACTGATAACAGACATTGGTTAGTGAGTGAATACTTCCTCCATTTTTTCTTTTTCATGCCTTTGAGTTATTTATGCTTGAAGTTATTTATCCATGTTAATTGTTTAAGCCCTTTCTATATGATCTCGGTTTATGCTACCCATTAATGATATTCAGTTCATGTATCTCATTCATTGAACTTAATGCAAGTGTTGATTTATTTTCCAGAACATGTTATTTTCTTATGTTTTCAGTTTATGCAAATCGAAACTAGGTTTTGTGCTTCAGTAAGTATTAGTTTATGTTCTTCATGTTTAGTAGTCCATGTATAGTTTTCAGATCATGTAGTTCAATTTTGTTGGTTTTGTGCTCAGATGCAAGTTTTCATGCTTTTCATGTTTTCATGTCATGTTAGTTCATACCACAGGTTTCCAATGCATATTCTCCGGTTAGCTACGTTAGGTTCAAGACAATCATGTATCATGTATGTTAGATTTTCATCTACATTTTTTTCAATATACATATTTACGATTTATGATTTCAGAGTGATTTTATGAAATTCAGACTATGTCTAAAAAAATGGTTTTTATAAGTATATGCATGATTTTCAAACCACCAATATGGTGCCATCTCATAGCTTTAGCGTCCCGGGTTCACTCAGATAGCCTATGAGGCACTGATCACCCCCATAGGCTCAGCAATTCAGTTTTCAGCTCTTATGCGGTGCCAGGTCCTACTATGTAGTCTTTCAGCTCCACCATGCCATTATACTAGTGTCAATTTTCTAAGCTCACGTATGTGATTTTATAAGTTATAATATTTAATCACATTCATTGGGCATGATATATTTTCAAGGACCAGTTTCATGTTTTCAACACATAGTATCATTTTCAGATCATATATATATTTATAAATTACATGTTAGTTTTTCTGATAGTCATGTTTTTAGATTTAGTCTCTTAATTTATACTTTCAGTACATCTATCAGTCCACGAAAATCATGTTCACATTTCACGTGTAGTTTATAGTTTATACATTCAACATTTTAGCTCATTCATGTTTTAATTTGGTAATTAGATTCAGCTCATGCATTTCAGTTTAAATAGTTTTAGATCATGCAAGATTAGGTTAAACTAGTATATCAGTTTCAGATCAAGTAATTCAAGACAAAATCAAATATATTGTAAGTAAGATTTCAAGCATGTCATGTCAGTCCATATTAAGTTCACGTTGCAGGTCATGTTTTCAGTTTTGTCAGGTAGTTTATATCACTTCTAGATCATGTGCATGTAGTTCTAGGTCAGGTACACAATTGTAGCTCATGTATGTTAAGAATACTATTCAAGCTCAGTTCCTGCATGTTCAGTTTAGTATTCATATTCAGCTTATGTATTTTGAGCTCATATATTTAGGTTTCTCATGTATGTTTAGTTTAGATATTCAACGTCCATATATGCATGTTTAGTTTAGCTTTCAGGTTCAACTCATACATGTCATGTTCAAGTATCTATAGGTTCAGATTATGTAGTTTCAGGTCAAGGTACTCAGGATCAGTTCATGTAGTTTCAGGTCAAGATATGCATTGTCAGTTCAAGTAGCATGTCAGTAGTGTTGGACAAATATGACCCATAGCATCACTATTTATACAGATCATGGTGTTGTTGTACAAATTAACTATGTGACAAAGGAAATTGCTCTTTTATCATTTGTAATTAGATTACCAAGATGTATAAATGATAAAAGGTCCTTATGATTAGTTCCAGATTTAGATGATTTGAGACAGTATCAATCAACGAAGGTTTAATCATTAAATATCCCTAGTCAGAGTATTATCGAGATTGGACATCGATAATGCATAAAAGACTAGTATTACACTTATGCGCTTTGTGGAAGCATAACGGCATAGTTCTCATATATTTTGGTATAGGATACTCATGCAAGTGTAATAGGAGGTTGTGTTTACCGAAGGTACGGAAACAGCTTCGCTCTGGATAGACCCCTCGGAATTCGATTGGTAGTATGACTATGTGTCTATGGAAGTCCGAATCAGGGTAGGTGTATTTGGTCTTAACTTGAGACTTGTACCGCTAATACTTGTGACAATCAATATGCTTTGGTTTTAATCGTCCAAGGCTTTAACAGGTTCTGTGTAAGCCTCTTTTGGGTATATTGAGAATCGTAGTGTATTGGGTGTGATGTCAAGATTGTAGTATCACTCCAGTCATAGTGGAGATGATGATCACGTAGGATACGGAACTAGTGCTCTTATGTACTGCAGTCATCTAGATAATATGACTAGGTCATGATTATCCGATTATAGAGACTAGTTACCAGAGATTCGATATGTGCTTCGTACGGGGCAAACACAATTCCAGCCCCAGACCTTGCACCTGACATCCGATGCAGGATCGAAATACGCAATACTACGTATATTACGCCTGATATAGATCACATATTCCAGTAAGAATATTTCTGGAGAATTGGGTAAGCACGGTGCTTTGCTAGAAGCCAACCATGTCTTGTAAATCGGTAAAAATTTGGTACTAGGTACGTATGTGTTCGGATAGTCCGACGACCAGATTTACTGCCAACATATCCAGAGATCTCATGGGTCGCTTCCCGAAGATTCACTGATGACGTATGACTCGCACTTTATTAATCTGGGATTAATTATAACAGAGAGAAAATTAATCTATGATTAATTACAGAGATATTTTATCTGGGATAAAATATTATTTAAAGAGAAAGAACGATTAATTTGGAATTAATCGATAAAATAATATATTCGATATATTATACGAAATTGGATTTCGATGCGGAATTAAAATTAGATTTTAATTAGGGCGAAGTAGTTAATTTATAATTAATTCGTTAGCGACGTGAATAGTAATTTTGCTAGGCACAATTATTTAATTAAATTTGATTTAATTACGTCCCAACGGAAAATTCGTTAATTCGGAATTAGCGAACCCGAGCATGGGAGTGTTTGCGGGAGCACTCACATTTCGAATTCAAGTGCGGCCCATAAGTCACATCTAGCATCAAATCACTAGTCAATCAAGTGATGGATGTCTTGTTACTTTGAGTGATTGACAACCAGTCACTATTCATGAGTGATGTAAGTTGTTGTAGGCATTTAATGCCAAATTTCCCTCCCTTTTTGCTTTTGTTTTTTGGAAAAACAAATACCAAAAAAATTAGATGGATATTATTATTAGGTTTTTGGAAAACCAAATACACAACACTTGACTTTCTTCTCTCTCTTCTTCTCTTCTCCCACAATCGGCCAAGGGCCATTTTCTTCCTCTCTTGGCTAGGCCGAAAATAACAAGAAGAAGATGGAAGATTTCTGGCAAATATTTCCATTGCTAGCACATAAAGGGTCATCCAAGGTGATAGGGAAACCAACTTGTGAGCATGGAATCACCATTAGCAAAGCTTGGAGCTTGGAGCACACTTTGAGGTGGTGACCGAATTTCATGGAGCATAAAAACTACCCACTGCCGAGAGCACCATGGAGGGGAGAAAAGTTTTTTGTTCCTCACATCGCATAACCGATCAATGTAAGTATAATTCTGCAATATTTCATTGTTGTATTCACATATGTTTCTTGCTTGAAATCGATCTTGGGACTAACTAGAAACCTAACAATGGTATCAGAGCCATTTTGAGCATGAAATTTGATTACGGTAAAATTTGGGTAAATTGGATTTGAGCATGTTTGAGTGAAATTACTTGTTTGAGCATGCTTGTATATGAATGACTTGGAGTTATTTGTGATCAATTTTGTGAAAATTGGATTGGATCAAAATTTCCCCAAAATTATGGCTTGGCCGAATGTGTAGTGATGCCCTAAAGTCATGGTATTTTTTGTTCCTTTGATTATTGGATGACTTGAAACAATTGGGAAATATTGATTTATAATTCAATTGGATTGAAAAAAAAATCAGAAAAACAAAACCCTAAAATGTCGTGACATGTGAAGCATGAAAATGATTGATTTTTTGATTCAAATGTGTTGGACATATGTTGATGATAATGAGCATAATTAATTGAGTGAATTAGTATTTTGGAAATGTTAATTTGGTTAATTAATTATGATATACACTTAGGTTAATTAAATTATGAAATTTGGAATTTTGGTAATTTAATTAATTGGGCCAAATTTGGAATTGGGCTTGTAAAGTTGTAATTGGGCTTAATGGGCTTGGTTGGGCCAAGTTTGGTTTAGGCTAATTGGTTGGATCCAATTGGGTCCAAAACCATTTCCATAAAGTCCAATTATGACTTAATGGACCTTTAATTTTAATTGGGCCTAATGGGCCTAAATTGGTTTCTTGGCAAATAAGGGTTATTCCTTAAATGGGTTTTGGTATTTAGGTTTGAACCATATTGACCAAAAGTCCATACCTTAGAAATTAATTAAAAGCCCATTGGACTTTAATGAAATTAACATTGGATGTTAATCGGGCTTTGAGACCCGTAACGATTAGATTTGGAATCTAAGTCGTAAAGGCACATTAAAAAGTGTAATTATTTAATTTAGAATTAAATATAGAATTAGTATTAAATACAAATTAAATTGGATTTAATGTTGTAGTTTAATATAATTCGTGAATTCGTACTTTGAGCACTTATTCGCAAAACGAGTCAGACTCGCGCAAAATCAAATCGTTGTTTGAACATTGGATGGTCATTAATTTCAGATTAATTAATTGGAATAGATTGATTGATAAAATGCTTGTGTGAATACGTGGATGCGATGTATGAATAATGAATATCAGATGGATATTAGATGGGTGACGGCAATTTTAGAAATTGGTGTAATAATTTAGAATTTATTAATTGGACCTGCGTGTCCAGCCTATTACCTATTGACTCTGTGTATTTCTCTTCTCACCTATTCCCCTCAATGTAAATGAGGTTTCTTTAGAAATGTTATGTAATAGGGTAGAAGTAATATTTGTGCTAGCGGGAGAGATGAAAGGGAGAGATTTGTTCTAGGAACAAAGTCAAGATTGTGTGTCATTTAACGGGATCCTAGCCCACTAGGAAACAAGGTTTCCCGAGTACTCCACAGAGGGTTAGAGGCTCGCCGAAAAATAGTATGAGGCAAGTATTAAATTTGTAATATTCGTTTAGTTATTTGCCATACGCGCTCATTTCAATTTTTCGTCGTTACATTAATTTATTAGTTGGACTAATAATTAATCGTTGTTTTAATTAAACATTTCGACTGTATTCAAACTACTTCAATTATAGTTGATTATATAATTGGATTATAGTAATCAATATATTTGAATTTAACCAATTAAATTATAGTTGATTATATAGTTAGACTATAGTAATCATTATAATAAATAGTACCTGAAATCGTTGATTCGGTAGTTGGACTGTTGGAATCAAGAATAATTGAAAGATTAGTGTTTAAAACATAATCCTGGGTGAAAATGTATTTAAACGGCTTTAATTTTCAAATTGGGAATAAAATCTTAGGATAGTCCTGGAAACCGAGAAGTTACTTTATTTGATATAGTGACGTCTCGAGCCTAAGCCCGGAGTTGAGCAAATAGTAGAACATGATATTTGGAATATTCATGTGATGATAACTTCAGTGCTTAATATGTTATGCTTGCCGTAAAGACTCCTTGATTTCTTAGTCAGAACTAAGGATTAGATCTTTGTAGTATGATTTTGATTTCATAGATCTATCCTTAGATCTTAGAAGTACAAATTGCAATAGAAAACACTTGGAGAGTTAATGGCTATAGTCAAGGAGACAAAGCCAGAATTTGCAATAGGCAAGAAACGCAAGGCGTATCTTATTTCGACATCGCAGAAGGCCAAGGCTTGGCCAAAGGCAAAATCATCACAGTCTTCTGGGAAGACAAAGGACATATCCCAAGATGTCTGCCTACACTGTGGCAAACAGGGTCACTGAAGCGTGACTGCCGTATGGACAAGGTAGACATGAAGGAAGAGAAGACGGGGCAAGGCTCTGACTTCAAATATGTTTGTCATAAACATGTTCATTACTAGTATTAAAATTGGATTTTAGATACTGAATGTGGTACATAAATATGTACTGGTGTGCAGAATCTGCTGAGAGCAGGATACTGACTTCAGATGAGATCTATCTACGAATCAGAAACAGGACGAGAGTCACTGTTTTAACCGTAGAAACCTAAGTTTAGGAACTACCCTTCGGGTGTGTACTTGAATTAGGAAACTGTTACAATGTAACTAGTTTGACTAGGAACATTATCTCTATATCAGGGTTTAACCCGTTATGGGTATAACTTTATATTCTAGAACACTAAAGTGTTTTATTTTATAAATATGATATTGAGATAAGCACATTAGATGAGAAAAACAGTATTTATATTTTGAATATAAATAAATCTCAAACGTATAACTTGACAAACTAATAGCTCGAACTGAATTAATCAGTTGAGACTTAATTGTGGCATGGATGTCTGGGACATAATTAACAAGACTCGTATATCCACACTTTCGAAGAATGGATACTAGGATGGATTTGATTCTATTCAAATAATGTCTACGAATCTAGTTTATTAGGCAAAGTGCCTGAAATACTTTTTACTTGGTAAAAGTGCAAATGCCATCGATCTGTTAGCCCTCGTTCAAAGTGACATAAGTGGGCCCATATCTAGCTAGGCTAGAGCTGTATATGAATGTTTCGTGACCTTTACGGATGTGACATCGCGTTATGGTTATGTGTTTCTTTTGAAATACAAATCAGAAACTTTTGATTAATTCAAAGAGTTTCGACACGAAGTAAACAAACAGATCGGCTAAAGTATTCTTTCAATGAGGACTCATGCCGGAACATGTTAGTTTGACTGTGTGTCTGAACGAAGAAACCGTATTTTGTTAGACATGATAAGGTTAATCATGAGTCGCTCTGAGCTACAATTTCCTTCAACAGATACGCATTAAATAGTGCAAAACTTATTTTGAATAAGGTTCCATGAAAATCTGTTTGACAGACATCATATTAGATATAAACATGAAAGAAATTGGCTTTTCTCATTCCTGAAGATTTGGGAATGCTAGGCATATGTTTAGATGATACCAAACTAGAACCCAAATCGGATAAGTGCCTAGTTGTAGGTTTAATTGTTGCTCGCCATGCGTTTTTCCTAAGAGGAATACCTATATGTAGTGGTAAGTTGGAGGAAAGTAAAACTCGATGAAAAACAGAGTAATATTGTTCCAGACACCGATTCCTTAATGGAACACAAACATTTCATCAAGGATGAAACTATTGTTGGAGTTCTACGGTCTAACCGGGATCGATTTAAGCAATGAAACAACATGCGAATACATCAAGGAGGTGTGGAATACTCATAATGATCGGTGGAGGCGATGCGAGGACCAACGAAAAAATTTTATGCCCTTTGAAGATCCTTGAACTCTCGGCATTTACAGGTTTTTGGCTCCTCCATATTCGGCCATGGATGACTTCAAGCTCCAAGCTTTGAATGGTGTATTCCATGCCCACGGGTGGGTTTCCCTATCACCATCATACAACTCCGTAAGTGTGCTAGCACTCCGGAAATTTTGGCGCAAAAATTCCATCTATCTTCTTGGAACCTCTCGGCATTTTCAGTGAAGAGAAGAAGAAGAAAGCCCATTTGGGCGTGAGAGAGGAGAAGTGTGTGTGTGAGAGAGAATGTTAGTTGTTGGTGGTTGGAAATGTGTATCTAATACAATATTAAAAAAGTCAAATACCAAAAAAAATGGATAAAGGTAAATGGCTTTTAATTTATCCAACAACTCACATCAATCACTCAAATCAAAAGTGACTAGTTGTCACATCACTCAAAGTGACAAGTGATTTGACGCTTGATGTGACTGTGGGCCGCACTTGAATTCCAAATGTGAGTGCACCCGCAAACACTCCCGAGCTCGGGTTCGCTAATTCCAAATTAATGAATTTTCCGTTGCGACGTAATTAAATAATTATGCCTAGCAAAATTACTATTCACATCGCTAACGAATTAATTATAAATTAACTCGTTCGCCCGAATTAAAATCTAATTTTAATTCCGCGTCGAAATCCAATTTCGTATAATATATCGAATATATTATTTTATCGATTAATTTCAAATTAATCGTTCTCTCTCTTTAATTAATATTTTATCCCAGATAAAATATCTCCGTAATTAATCCCAGATTAATTTTCTCTCTAATCTAATTAATCCCAGATTAATAAAGTGCGAGTCATACGTCATCGGTGAATCTTCGGGAAGTGACCCATGAGATCCCCGGATATGTTGGCAGTAAATCCGGTCGTCAAACTATCCGAACACGTAAGTACTTAGTACTACGTTTATACCGATTTACAAGACAAGGTTGGCTTCTAGCAAAGTGCCATGCCTACCCAATTCTCCAGAAATATCCTTACAGGAATATGTGATCTATATCAGGCGTTGTATACGTAGTATTGCGTATTTCGATCCAGTATCGGATGTCACATGCTAGGCCTGGGGCTGGAATTGTGTATGCCCCGTACGAAGCATATATCGGATCTCTGGTAACTAGTCTCTATAATCGAATAAACATGACCTAGTCAGTTTATCCCGATGACTGCAGTACATAAGAGAACCAGTTCCATATCCTACGTGACCATCATCTCCCCTATGACTGGAGTGATACTTCCATCTCGACATCACACCCAATACACTATGATTCTCAATATACCCAGAAGAGGCGTACAGAGAACATGTTAAAGCCCTAGATGACCAAAACCAAAGTACATTGATTGTAGCAAGTATTAGCGGTGCAAGTCTCAGGTTAAGACCAAATACACCTACCCCGATTCAGACTTCCATAGACACATAGTCATACTACCAATGGAATTCCGAGGGTTCTATCCAGAGCGATGCTATTTTTCGTACCATCGGTATAACACAACCTTCTACTACACTTGCATGAGTATCCTACACCCAGATATATGAGAACTATGCCGTTATGCCCTCACAACGCGCACAAGTGTAATACTAGTCTTTACCGCATTATCGATGTCCAATCTCGATAATACTCTGACTAGGGATATTTAATGATTAAACCTTCGTGGATTGATACTGTCTCATATCATCTCAATCCAGGAACTAATCATAAGGACCTCCTATCATTTATACATCTTGGTAATCTAATTACAAATGATAAGAGAGCAATTTCCTTTGTCACATAGTTAATTTGTACAACAACACCATGATCTATACAAATAGTGACGCTATGGGTCATAACTGTCCAACAATCTCCCACTTGGCCTATAGCCTGTCACTCGAGTGTCCTACACCCGAACTATGTATAGTTCGCTCAAAGTTCTACCGAGGAAAGATGCTTTCATCAGCAGATTTACATGATTATCATCTGACAGTAGTGAACCCAGTCACTTCAAGTTCTCCTTCTCCATAGTTTAAGACAACATCCTTAGTTCTTCTAAGATACTAATGGATGTTCTTAACATCAATCCAGTGACTATCACTAGGATTGGCTTGATTGTGAATCCATATGCTTAAAGCGTATGAGACACCAGGTCGCGTACATATTTCAAATCTATCCCAGTAGAATTTATTCCTAGAATAAAGGTTGTCTCTCCTAAGAATTCTAAGGAGAATGTTTCATGAAAACCAAGCTTTCACCGATTGTTTTATGGGAATATCATTTCCAAGAAATGACATGTCATTATCACTTAGGACTTTCACTGTCAGTGCGCTCCCACTAATCTTCTTATATACACAAGAATCATTTTCGTTTTGAATTAAATCATATACCATTATGATGACATCAAAATGATAATTCCAAGAACGCAATGCTTGCTTCAATCCATCCATGGATCGAATTAACTCGCAAACCTTGTTTGTTCGTTTTGGTATGACAAAACCTTCAGGATGTTGTAAACATCCTCCAAAAGGTTTCCGTTAAGGAAAACGTTTTGGCATTCAGCTACCATATTTAATGAATGAAATATGAAGCATTAGCAAGCATTATCGAAATGGATTTAACAATGGCAACAGTTAAAAGGTTTCTTCGTAATCGATATAATGTTGATAACGATACCTTTTCGCTACAAGCCTAGCTTAGTACGTTGGTATGTTGCCTTCCATGTATGTCTTCCTTGAAGACTCATATAGTACCAATAGGCACAATGCCTTGCGGTACTTCAACTAGTATCCAAACTTAGTTGATATACATGGAATCCATTTCGGACTTCATGGAACTTTGCCATAATAGGGAGTCGATACCTTGTATCACTTCCTCATACGTAGTCAGTTCGTGTTCCTCAATAAGATTGACATCTTTATGAGGTGAGATCAGTAACCCATACCTCCCAAGTTGTTTTCTGACTCTCTCCGACTTACGTGGTTCTTGTGTAATCGAAGATTATGGTATAGTTTCACTTACCAACGTACCAATGTACTAATCTAGGCTTGTAGCGAAAACGTGAAACCACATGGCGATTGTTCATGGCGTACTAAGATTATGGTTCTTGTGTAACGTACAGTAGCCCTTGTACATGGCGTACTAAGATTATGGTTCTTGTGTAACGTGATTCCTTTTAGGAAAACCACATGGCGAGCAACAATTACATTGTTCTCATGTGAGTTGTATAAGTATTATACTTTGGTTTCCCTAGGATAACCTATAACTTAGGCACTTATCCGATTTTGGTTTTAGTTTGGTGTCATCCAAACATATGCCCAACATTCCCAAATCTACAGGAATGAGAAACCAAGTTTCTTTCCTGTTCATATCTAATATGAAATCTGTCAAACAGATTTTACAGAACCTTATACAAAATAGGTTATGCACTGTTTAAACGTATCCGTTGAAGGAAATGGTAGCTCCGAGCGACTTTTGATTAACCTTATCATGTCTAACAAAATTCGGTTTATCCGTTCAGACACACCGTCTATTGACGTGTTCCGGGAGGAGTCCTTATTGAAAGAATACTATACTCTTTCTGTTGGTTTTTATTAAGGTCCCAAGATCAAACAAGCAATGAAAATAATGCGTAAATACATCGACGAAGGTAGCGGAATACTTACATCGATCGGTTGAGTCGATTTGAAAACGTTTCAAGCCAAAAACCTCACTGCCTTGCTCACGCCACTGCAGCAGTCCATGCTCACTGGTTTGGCAGTTTCGGGTCTCAAAACGAAGCTCCAAACTCCGTCGGATAAGTCCCGCCTCATGGGTGAACCTCCCTAACACCTTCGCAATGTTCACAAGTGTGCTAGCACTTGATTTCATCAAATGAAATCACTCATTTGCTTCCCTATTGCTCACGCCAGTGAGCTGTTTGGAGAAGAAGAGAATAGCCCCAAATGGGCGTGAATGGAGAGGAGAAAATGGTGAGAGAGAAAAGGGTGAAAAAGTGTAATGACTTAGTAAAGCATTTTCCAAAAAATGCTTTATATATATTTTCCAAGAAAATATTTAAAACCAATTACCAAACATTTAATAAAATAAAGTAAATGGTAAAAGTCTTCACAAGTCACTATTCCACCAACACCCATCACTATTCACATGTCACTTTATAAAGTGATTTGATGTGTGTCATTCAATCAATCCATCAATCAATCAATCAATCAATCAATCAATCACTCAAAGTGACTTTTGATTTGACGCTGGATGTGACGATTGATTTGACGCTTGATGTGACTTGTGTCACCGCACTCGAATTCGAAATATGAATGCGCTCGCAATCACACTCGGGCTCGGGTTCGTTAATCCCAAATTAATGATTTTTCCGTCGCGTCGTAATTAAATGATTACGCCTAGCGAATTCACTATTCACGTTGCTAACGAATTAATTCTAAATTAATTCGTTCGCCCGAATTAAAATCTAATTTTAATTCCACGCCGAAATCTAATTTCGTTCAATATATCGAATATATTAATTTACCGATTAATTCCAAATTAATAGTTATCTCTCTCTTAGACAATATTTTATCCTAGATGAAATATCTCCGTAATTAATCCCAGATTAATTTTTCTTTCTCTTCTATATAATCCCAGATTATTAATGAGTGCGAGTTATGCGTCATCGGTGCATTATCGGGAAGCGACCCATGAGATCTCCGGATAAGTTAGGCAGTAAATGCGGTCGTCGGTGTGCCCGAATCACGTACGTACCAAGTACTACGTTCTACCGATTTACGAGACATGGTCGGCTCTCTAGCAAAGCACGATGTCTACCAAATTCTCCGGACATATCCTTTTAAGAATATTAAGATCTGTATCAAGCGTAGTATACAATTGTATTGTATTGCGTATATCGATCCAGTATCGGACGATCACATGTTAGGCCTGGGGCTAGAAATGTGTCTGCCCCGTACGAAACATATATCGGACATCAAGCAACTAGTCTCTTTAAATCGGGCAATACTGACCTAGTCATATTGTCCCGAAGGTTGCAACCTTTTATAGAGCACTAGTTCTGTATCCTGCGTGATCATCAACTCCATATGTCTGAAGTGACACTTCCATCTTGACATCACACCCAGTGCACTACGATTCTTGATAAACCCAGAAGAGGTGAACATAGAACCAGTTAAGATCCCCCACCACCAAAACCAAAGTTTACCGATTGTCGCAAGTACTAGCGATGCAAGTCTCAGGTTAAGACCATATACACCTACCCTGATGCGGCCTCCCATAGACAGCAGACATACTACCAATGGGATTCCGCGGGGTCTATCCAGAGCGAAGCTGTTTCCCGTACCATCGGTGAAACACGACCTCATATCGCACTTGCATAAGTATCCAATACTTATATATATGAGAACTATGCCGTTGTGCCCTCACAACGCACACAAGTGCAATACTAGCCTATTCCGCATTATCGATGTCCAGTCTCGATAATACTACGGCTAGGGATGGATTTAATGATTAATCCTTCGTGGACTGATACTGTCTCATATCATCATCTCAATCCAGGAACTAATCATAGGGACCTCTCTTCATTTATATATCTATGGTGATCTAATCACAAATGATGAGAGTGCAATTTCCTTATTACATAGTTAATTTGCTACAACAACACAATGATATGTGCAAATAGTGACGCTATGGGTCATATTATCCAACAATCTCCCACTTGGCACATGGCGAGTCACTCAAGTGTTCAACACCCGAACTATGTATGGTTCGCTCAAATTGCTGAGAAAAGGTTTTCCTCAGCGGATTTGTTTGATTATCGTTTGACGCGATTTATACGATCATCACATCGCCACGATGTATGATCTGAACGAATCAGATGATATATAGAAGTATATATCTGGATCGTCGATGAGACCTTTAATTCCTTAGCATGTGCTGACGCCTAGCTCAGCTGCTAACAGAACTATATCTAATCTAATTAGATTTATGTCAATCCAAAAGACTTCTATTGCTGCCTCAGCTGCAGCAATAATCCGCATTTGTTGTTTATTCGGCAACATTTATCTTGCTTGGAAGATTTCCAGCTCACTGTCCCGTTATTCAAACTTTATAGTACCGTAGTATTTAATTGTTTGGAAACTTGCTGTAGTGATCCCAGTCACTTCAAGTTCTCCTTCTCCATAGTTTAAGACAGCATCTTTAGTTCTCTGAGATACTAACAGATGTTCTTACTTCAATCCAGTGACTATCACTTGGATTGAACCGATTGTGACTCCATATGCTCGAAGCGTATGAGACACCAATACAAGTACATTTTAAATGTACAATTTCCCAGAGAGTTTAACAACTCCAAATCTATCCCAGTAGATCTTTATTCCTTGAATAAAGGTTGTTACTCCCCAGAATTCTACGGAGAATTTCTATGAAAGAATATCTATGAAAGCCAAGCTTTCACCAATTGCTTTATGGGAATTTAACTGTCAGTGCGCTCCCACTAACCTCCTTATATACACAAGAATTATTTTGTTTTGAGTCAAATCATAAACCATTATGATTATTTCAAAACGACAGTTCCAAGAACTTATGCTTGCTTGCTTCAATCCAAACATGGATCGAATAACCGCAAACCTTGTTTGTCGGTTATACAAAATCGTCAGAATGTTATAAACATTCTCCAAAAGGTTTCCTTTTCAGGAAAGCGATTTTGATTTGTAACTGACATATTTCATAAATGAAATATACAGTTATCAACAAGCATCTTCAAAATGGATTTACCATGGCAACAAGCAAAAGGTTGAACCGTTATTAACACGATGTTGATAACGATACCTTCCGTCAAAAGCCTAGCTTTGTACGTAGGTATGTTGCCATCCATGTATGTCTTCCTTGAAGACATTTAATGTACCAATAGGCACAATGCCTTGTGGTACAACAACTAGTATCCAAATAGCTGTTATACATGGAATCCATTTCGGACTCATGGCACTTTGCCATATAGGGAGTCGATACCTCGTATCACTTTCTCTCAAAATGTAGTCGGTGGATAACCTTCATAAGATTGACATCTTTATGAGGTTAGATCAGAAACCCATACCCTAGGTTGTTTTCTGACTTATCCGATCTACGAAGTTCTTGTGTATTTGAAGATTAATGGTACAGATTCATCATTGATGAACTGTTTGTGTTCCATTAAGGACTTCGTGCCTTGAACAGTATTACACCTCGATTTTCATCGAGTATCACTATCCTCCCACTGACCACTGCATATCGGTATTCCTCTCAGGAAAACCGCATGGTGAGCAACAATCACATTGTTCTCATGTGAGATTTACAAGTACTATACTTAAGGTTTCCATTAGGATAACCTATATTGGCACTTACCCAATTTGGGTCTTTTAGTTTGGTATCATCCAAACGTTATGCCTGGCATACCCAAATTATCAGGAATGAGAAACCCCGTTTCTTCCCTGTTCATATCATATATGACATCTGTCAAACAGATTTTCATGGAACCTTATTCTAAATAAGTTTTGCACTGTAAATACATATCCTGTAGAAGGAAATAGTAGCTCAGAGCGACTCGTGATAAACCTAATCATGTCCAACAAAATTCGGTTTTAGTTCGGACACACCGTCTAACAGACGTGTCTTGAGAGGAGTCCTCATATGAAAGAATACCGTACTCTTTCATGTATATATGAAACTTACTGCTTAAGTATTTTCCAATACGGTCTTACCGTGGTGGAATAATACTATAGCCGATCTGTTTGTTTACTTCGTGTCGAAAATTTAAAGTTTCCGATTTGTATTCTTCAAAAGAAACACAAACCATAACGTGATGCTACATCTGTTAAGGTCACGAAATATTCATGTTCACATCTAGCCCAGCTAGATATGGGCCCACATACTTCACCATGAATAGGGCTGACAGATCGGTGGCCCTTTTACTATTACAAAGTAAAAGTATTTTAGGTACTTTACCTAACAAACTAGATTCGCAGACCTTATTTGAATAGTCAAATCAGTCCTAGTACCCACTCTTCAAAAGTGTGGATATATGAGTCTTCTTTAATTGTGTCCTAGACAACAATGCCACAAATAAGTCTCTATTGATCAAATCAATTTGAGCTATTTATTTGTCATTTTATATGTTTGAGATTTTTCTTTATATTCAAAATATAATTCTGTTATTATTTACATCTAATGTATTTTATCTCAGTATCATCTTTATATAATAAAAACTTAGTGTTCTATAATATAAAGGTTTTATCCGCAACGGATTAAACACTGATATAGAGATAATGTCTCTAGTCAAACTAGTTACATTATAACAGTTCCTAATTTAAGTACATACCCAAAGGGTAGTTCCTAAACTTAGGTATCCACGGTCGAAACAGCGACTTTCGTCCAGTTTCCGATTCGCAGAGAAATCTCGGTTTGAAGTCAGTATCCTGCTCATAGCGGATTTTGAACATCAATCATATATTTTATGTACCACACTTAGTATTTAAAATCCAATTTCAATACTAGTAGTGAACATAACTCTTGACAAATATTTTTTAAAGTTAGAGCCTCGCCCTTTCTTTATTCCTCCTCCTGTCTTCCATATCCAAATGGTAGTCACTTCGGGATATGTCAATTATCCTTTTCAATATTTCACAAACCTTTGGCCAAGCCTTGGGTTTCGGAATATCGAAACGATGTGCACCTTGTGCTACATGCCCAATTGCAAACTTTGATACTTTTAAATCTAATGATATATTTATTATAAGTATATTAATTAAGCATTAAAGTCATCATCACATAAATCTTCCAAAGATTTTATGCTCTACTATTGCTTAATTATGGGCTTAGTCATAATAAGTTATTTTATCAAAAATTAACCTATTATTAATTCCCAATTGAAAATTAAATCATTTAAAACATTAATCCCAAGGATTATATATTTTAAATATTCAACCTTTCAATTCTTTCTTGATTTTAATAGTCCAACTATTTAATCAATTTTAATAAGGTACTATTTATTATAATGATTACAATAATCCAATTATTTAATCAACTATAATTTAATATTGATTACTATAATCCAATTATAAAATCAACTATCATTTTAATTCAATTATATTGATTACTATAATCCAATTATAAAATCAACTATATATTGAATAAGTTTGTATATAGTCCAACTATAATATATTTTTAAAACAACATAAAATATTAGTCCAACTAATACTTTTGATTAATACGACGAGTAAAATATAAATGAGCGTGTTTAGCGAGTAATTGAACGATTGTTGCAAATTCAATACTTACCTCCCACTATTTTTCGTCGAGCCTCTAACCCTCTGTCGAGTACTCGGGAAACCGTTTTTCCTAGTGGGCTAGGATCCTATTAAATAACATACAACCTTGACTTTGGCCAACAAGCTGTATGCTATTTAACTAGGTAGATCTCACAGATCAATTGGATCCAATCCAATTCCTAGATCCGGTTAGGTGGACATCCAAGTCCTAAACATATATTTACGCCATGTATCTAATACATTTCCTCCCTGACCATATCCTCCGAATCATCTAGGCCTTGGCTTTGGCACAACAAACCTAATGACTCCAGTTAAGCGGGACCCATTGACAAGGAAAGTTTCGTAATCAATGTCATTGGACAAGAAGTGATCTTGACTTTGGCCAACAAATCACAACTTGGACAAGACACCGATGTGGAACAAACCCTCATGATTCAAATACATCCATAATTGACAAGGTCTTGACTTTGGCCAACAAACCAATGCCAATCGGATCTTGAACAAGAATCATTCAATGGAAGGATAATCGCTTAATATAGAACGAGGGTTTTTCGCGTGCAAATTGGCTACCAATTTAATTATCTTTGTTAAGGTCTCATCATCATACACCCTTAAACATGCATTCTAAATACATAATAAAGCGAGTATGAAAATAAATAATAATGATATGCGGATGGATACTTTACACATTGATCCTAGATCAAATCTCTCCCTTTCTCACTCAAGCTAGCACTAGTATTACTTCTACCCGTTACACTACACTTCTAAAGAAACCTCATATACATAGAGGGGAATAGGTGAGAAGAGAATACAAGAGAATAGAGGTGATAAGGCTGGACACGCAGGTCCAATTTAATAAATCGAATTTATTACAACAATTTCTAAAATTGCCCACCCAACTAATATCCATCTGATATACATTATTCATTCAACACAACCACGTATTCACACACATAAGCATGTTATCAATCAATATAATCAAATTAATTAATCTGATAATTAAGTGATCATCCAATGTTCAAACAACGATTTGATTTTGTTCGAGTCAAACTCGTTTTTGCGAATAAGTACTTAAAGTACGAATTCATGAATTAAATTAAACTACATCATTAAATCAAATTTAACATGCATTTAATACTAATTCACTATTCAATTCCAATTAAATATTGCACTTTATTTAATAAACCTTTTACGATTTAAATTCCAAATTTAATCGTAACGCGTCTCAAAGACCGATTAACGTCCAACGTCAATTCAATTAAAGTCCAATGGGCTTTTAATTGATTTCTTAAGGCGTGGACTTTTGGTCAACTCGGGTCAAACCGATAACCAAAGTCCAATCCGGGATTTACCCCATAAGCCCATAAATCATTTTGGCCCATTAGGCCCAATTAACTTTAAAGGTTCATTAATCGCAATTGGGCTTTATGGTTAAGGTTTTGGGCCCAATTGGATCCAATCCACTTGGCCTAAACCAAACTTGATAAATCAAGCCCAAAAGGCCCAATTACAACAATAGAAGCCCAAATCCAATTTAAGCCCAAATAATTAAATTACACTAATCCAATTACGCAATTTAATTACCTAAAGTGCGTTACATGATAAACGACTAAATCAATATTTCTAAAACACTAAATTAGTCCAATTAATCATACTTAATTCATTATCATATGTCCAACACACAAAATGAAAAATCAAACCCTTTTACATGCTTTTAAGTCTCGGCCAAAAGAGGGATTTTGTGTCCGATTCGGTTTCAATCCAATCGAATCCATAATCAACATTAAATCACCATCCAATTTGATTTCATACACATCCAATATCACAAAATCAAAATTACCAAGACATTAGGGGCATTATCCAATTCGGCCAACTCAAGGATTTTGGGGTTTTCGTCCAATTCGAAATCCAATCCAATTCGATTCAAATTAACATCAACCTAATTGATTCCAACTCATCAAATGAATCAAAAAATCAAAAATCCCAGAATCCAAAAACACATCTACATTCGGCCAAGGACAAATATTTGGGGAAAATAATTCCAAATCATTTTTCAACAAATTGGTCCAACCAAAATGAAATTAAACATGTTATAAGCATACTTAAACAATCAATTTATTCAAATCATGCTCAACAAACATTTACCCAAATTTTAAGCCCTACATTTTCATGCTTGAACCATAGCTCTTGATGCCATTGTTGGTTTTTATTAAGGTCCCAAGATCAAACAAGCAATGAAAATAATGCGTAAATACATCGACGAAGGTAGCAGAATACTTAAAGGTCTCATCGACGATCCAGATATATACTTCTATATATCATCTGATTCGTTCAGATCATACATCGTGGCGATGTGATGATCGTATAAATCACGTCAAACGATAATCAAACAAATATCATGTTCGTAGACATTATTTGATTGGAATCAAATTTTTCGCAATTCAAACGATAATCAAACAAATATCATGTGCTTAATCCTTTGCCCAAAAAACTAGATTCATAGACATTATTTGATTGGAATCAAATTTTTCCTAGTACCCACTTTCAAAAGTGTGGATATACGAGTCTTGTTTAAAATAGTGTCTCAGACAACGATGCCACAAATAAGTCTCAACTGATTAAATCAGTTTGAGCTATTTGTTTGTCATGTTATATGTTTGAGATTTATTTATATTCAAAATATAAATTCTGTTATTCAAATCTAATGTGTTTATCTCAATATCATCTTTATAAAATAAAAAACTTTAGTGTTCTAGAATATAAAGGTATACCCGCAATGGGTTAAACCCTAATATAAAGATAATGTATCTACTCAAACTAGTTATATTTTAATAGTTTCCTAATTTAAGTACACACCCGAAGGTAGTTCCTAAACTTAGGTTTCTACGGTTAAAACAGCGACTTTCATCCCGTTTCCGATCCGTAGATTAATCTCAACTGAAGTTAGTATCCTGCTTTTCAGTAGATTCTGCACACCAGTACATATTTATGTACCACCTTTTAGTATCTAAAATCTAATTTTAATACTAGTAGTGAACATGTTTATGACAAACTTATTTGAAGTCAGAGCCTTGCTCGTTCTTCAATTCCTTCATGTCTGCCTTGTCCATACGGCAGTCAAGCTTCCGTGTCCCCGTTTGCCACAATTTAGGCAGACATTCTAGGATATGTCCTATGTCTTCCCAGAAGATTGTAATGATTTTGCCTTTGCCCCTTTTCACACCCAGAAGCCTTCGGTCAAGCCTTGGCCTTCTGGATTGTCGAAGTAAGGTGCGCCTTACGCATCTTGCCTTATTGCAAACTTTGGCTTTGTCTCCTTGAGAATAGCCACTAACTCTCCAAGAGTTTTTCTATTGCAATTAGTTCTTCTAAGATCTAAGGATAGATCAATGAAGATCCTTCAATTTCAATATCATACTATAAGGATCTAATCCTTAGTTCTGACTTAGAAATTAAGGAGTCTATTTGGCAAGCTTAAAGGATTAAGCACTTAAGTTATCATTAAATGAATATTCCAAATATCATGTTCTACTATTTGCTTAACTCTGGGCTTAGGCCTAAAATGTTATTTTATCAAATAAAGTAACTTATTATTTTCCAGGACCATCCTGAAATTTTATTCCCAATTTGAAAATTAAAGTCGTTTAAAACATTTTCTCCCAGGATTATGTTTTAAACACTAATCTTTCAATTATCTTGATTCTAATAGTCAACCTATTTAATCAACGATTTTAGGTACTATATATTATAATAATTATTATAGTCCAACTATATAATCAACTATAATTTAATAGGTTAAATTCAATTATATTGATTACTATAATCCAATTATAAAATCAACTATAATTAAATTGTTAATTCAAATATATTGATTATTATAATCCAATTATATACTCAGCTATAAATGAAATAGTTTGAATACAGTCCAACTGTTTAATTAAAACAACTATTAAAAATTAGTCCAACTAATAAATAATTATTTCATTGACGAATAATTTGTAATGAGCGCGTATGGAAAGTAACTAAACAAATATTCCAAATTTAATACTTGCCTCCCACTATTTTTCGGCGAGCCTCTAACCCTCTGTGGAGTACTCGGGAAACCTTGTTTCCTAGTGGGCTAGGATCCCGTTAAATAACACACAATCTTGACTTTGGCCAACAAATTGTATGATAATTAACTAGGTAGATCTCTAAGATCAATTGGATCCCATCCAATTCCTAGATCCAGTAGGTGGACATCGAAGTCCGAAACATATATCTTATATATGCCAATATATCCAATATATTGCCTAACCTTTTTCGTCTGAATCAACTAAGCCTTGGCTTTGGCACAACAAACTTAGTGATCCCAGTTAAGCGGAACCCATTGACCATGGAAAACTTCGTAATCAATGTCGATGGACAAGAAGTGATCTTGACTTTGGCTAACAAATCACAACTTGGACAAGACACCAATATGGAACAAAGCCTTCATGATTCAAACACATCATCGACGGACAAAGGTCTTGACTTTGGCCAACAAACCAATGCCAGTCTTGGATCTTGAGTAAGAATCACTCAATGGAAGGAAAAACGCTTAATATGATGTTGAGGGTTTTTCGCGTGCAAATTGGCAACCAATTTATTATCTTTGTTAAGGTCTCATCATCATACACCCTTAAAAATGAATTCTAAACACATAATAAGGCGTATATAAATAAAATAATTATGATATGCGGATGGATACTTAACACATTGTTCCTAGAATAAATCTCTCACTTTCCTCTCTCTCTCTAGCACAAGTATTGCTTCTACCCATTACATAACACTTCTAAAGAAACCTCATTTTCATTGAGGGGAATAGGTGAGAAGAGAAATACAAAGAGTAAGGAGGTAATAGGCTGGACACGCAGGTCCAATTTAATAAATTCTAAATTTATTACAATAATTTCCAAAATTGCCCCACCCATCTAATATCCATCCGATATACATTATTCATGCATCGCAACCATGTATTCACACAAGCATGTTATCAATCAATCTAATCCAATTAATTAATCTGATAATTAATGACCATCCAATGTTCAAACAACGATTTGATTTTACGCGAGTCCAACTCGTTTTGCGAATAAGTACTCAAAGTACGAATTCTTGAATTAAATTAAACTACAACATTAAATTCAATTTAATATGTATTTAATACTAATTCACTATTTAATTCCAAATTAAATATTACACTTTATTAACAAACCTTTACGACTTAGATTCTAAATCTAATCGTTACGGGTCTCAAAACCCGATTAACATCCAATGTTAATCTAATTTAAAGTCCAATGGGCTTTTAATTAATTTCTTAAGGCATGGACTTTTGGTCAATATGGGTCAAATCCAAATACCAAAGCCCATTTAAGGAATCACCCTTATAAGCCAAGAAACCAATTTAGGCACAATAGGCCCAATTAATTATTAAAGATTCATTAGTCATAATTGGACTTTATGGATATGTTTTTGGGCCCAATTGGATCCAACCAATTTAGCCTAAACCAATCTTGGTACAACCAAGCCCAATTAGCCCAATTACAACTTTACAAGCCCAATTCCAAATTTAGCCCAAGATAATTAAATTACAAAATTCCAATTTCACAATTTAATTACTCAAAGTTAATGCCATAATTAATCATCCAAATTAAAATTTATAAAACATCAATTTACACAATTAATTATGCTCATAATCATCAAAATATGTCCAACACATTTTAATCAAAAATCAAACCCATTTCATGCTTCTTTAGCTCTCGGTAATGGGGACTATTTTAAATCAATTTTGATTTCAATCCAATTAAACCACAAATTAATATATCCCTTGCATTTCAAACATATCCAATTATCTAAAATCAAAAATTACCAAGAGCCACAATTAGGGTACCATTCGGCCAAGCCACAAATTTTTGGGGAAAAATGATCCAATCAAATTTTCACAAAATTGATCACAAATAACTCAAAGTCATCCATAATCAAGCATGCTCAAACAATTAATTTTACTCAAACATGCTCGAAATCAATTTACACAATTTTAACCCTAAATTCAAATTTCATGCTCAAACCTTGCTCTGATAACATTGTTGGAGTTCTACGGTCTAACCGGGATCGATTTAAGCAATGAAACAACATGGGAATACATCAAGGAGGTGCGGAATACTCACAATGATCGGTTGAGGTGATGCGAGGAACAACGAAAACTTTTTATGCCCTTTGAAGCTCCTTGAACTCTCGGCATTTACAGGTTTTTGGCTCCTCCAAATTCGCCCATGGATGACTTCAAGCTCCAAGCTTTGAGTGGTGTATTCCATGCCCACGGGTGGGTTTCCCTATCACCATCATACGACTCCGTAAGCGTGCTAGCACTCCGAAAAATTTTCCACAAAATTTCCATCAATCTTCCTAGAACCTCTCGGCATTTTCAGTGAAGAGAAGAAGAATAAGAAAGCCCATTTGGGCGTGAGAGATGAGAATTGTGTGAGAGAGAGAGTGTTAGTTTTTGGTGGTTGGAAATGTGTATCTAATACACATATTAAAAGAGTCAAATACCAAAAAAATGGATAAAGGTAAATGGCTTTTAATTTATCCAAAAACTCACATCAATCACTCAAATCAAAAGTGACTAGTTGGCACATCACTCAAAATGACAAGTGATTTGACGCTTGATGTGACCTGTGGGCCGCACTTGAATTCGAAATACTAGTGCGCCCGTAAACACTCTTCGGCTCGGGTTTGCTAATTCCAAATTAAAGAATTTTCCGTTGCGACGTAATTAAATAATTATGCCTAGCAAAATTACTATTCACATCGCTAACGAATTAATTCTAAATTAACTCGTTCGCCCGAAATAAAATCTAATTTTAATTCCACGTCGAAATCCAATTTTGTATAATATATCGAATATATTATTTTATCGATTAATTCCAAATTAATCGTTCTCTCTATTTAATTAATATTTTATCCCAGATAAAATATCTCCGTAATTAATCCCAGATTAATTTTCTCTCTAATCTAATTAATCTCAGATTAATAAAGTGCGAGTCATACGTCATCGGTGAATCTTCGGGAAATGACCCATGAGATCCCCGGATATGTTGGCAGTAAATCCGGTCGTCGGACTATCCGAACACGTAAGTACCTAGTACTATGTTTGTACCGATATACAAGACAAGGTTGGCTTCTAGCAAAGTGTCATGCCTACCCAATTCTCTAGAAATATCCTCACAGGAATATATGATCTATATCAGACGTAGTATACGTAGTATTGCGTATTTCGATCCAGTATCGGATGTCACATGCTAGGCCTGGGGCTGGAATTGTGTACGCCCCGTACGAAGCACATATCGGATCTCTGGTAACTAGTCTCTATAATCAGATAAACATGACCTAGTCATTTTATCCCGATGACTGCTGTACATAAGAGAACCAGTTCCGTATCTTACGTGACCATCATCTCCTCTATGACTAGAGTGATAATTCCATCTCGACATCACACCCAATACACTACGATTCTTAATATACCCAGAAGAGGTGTACACAGAACATGTTAAAGCCCTGGACGACCAAAACCAAAGTACATTGATTGTCGAAAGTATTAGCAGTGCAAGTCTCAGGTTAATACCAAATACACCTACCCTGATTCGGACTTCCATAGTCTCATAGTCATACTACCAATGAAATTCCGAGGGGTCTATCCAGAGCAAAGTTTTTTTCCGTACCATCGGTAAAACACAACCTCCTACTAAACTTGGATGAGTATCATATACCCAAATATATGAGAACTATGATGTTATGCCCTCACAACGCGCACAAGTGTAATACTAGTCTTTATCGCATTATCGATGTCCAATATCGATAATACTCTGACTAGGGATATTTAATGATTAAACCTTCGTGGATTGATACTGTCTCATATTATCTAAATCTAGGAACTAATCATAAGGACCTCCTATCATTTATACATCTTGGTAATCTAATTACAAATGATAAGATAGCAATTTCCTTTGTCACATAGTTAATTTGTACAACAACACCATGATCTGTACGAATAGTGACGCTATGGGTCATAACTGTCGAACAATCTCCCACTTGGCCTATAGCCAGTCACTCGAGTGTCCTGCACCCGAACTATGTACGGTTCGCTCAAAGTTCTTCTGAGGAAAGATGCTTTCGTCAGCGGATTTACATGATTATCATCTGATGCAATTTATTCGATCATCACATCGCCATGATGTATGATCCGAACAAATCAGATGAATATCAAAGTATATATCTGGATCGTTGATGAGACCATTAATTCTTTAGCCTGCGATGTAGCCTAGCTCAGCTGCTAACAGAATTATATCTAATATAATTAGATTTACTATCAA
>SKCR01043449.1:0-47129 GCA_019454045.1 Zanthoxylum bungeanum | reverse complement strand
AACTTTTATAATCTAACAGAGAAATCGTTAATCAACCACAGCACTTATATCGAAATTTCATGTAGCGACTAATTAATAACAATTTCGCTGCACCGATTTAATCTTATAAAAATTAAGCCAATTTTATCATCACAAGGATAAAATAATCGTTTGTCTAACCTTTCAAATTTTATCATCCAGCTATTTTATGGTTACCTCTGATCTCTGTTAGAATTCGTTAATGAATTTTATAAAAATACAATTTGTATTCGCAAATGCGTCAATAGTTCCCTTGCTTGAACCGAAAAAATTTACAAAACTACGAATAATACTACAAAAAGAAAAAGTATTTTATAATATACCTAATTTTGTGTACGTGAGTCATTGTAATATGAGCTGAATTCGAGCATAGGGAGCAGAAAATACATGTCCTATTTTAATTTTAAGAAGTAAATTAGGATTTTAGTTTTCCAATAACATTCCATATTTTTATCCAATTTAAGTTTCTAGTGACCATACCCCTTAAATATAAGAGGAATAAATTACTAATGTTATTATAAAAATTAACCAATTGACATTATACTATATGCATAATAAGTATTTTATATTATGTATAAAATATGTAGGAGTGTTGTTGGAGTAAATCCTCTTACGTGACTCTCTAAATTAAAAATTATGTCATTTTTTGGGTAAATACAAAGAACAATGTAGGAATCTGATAAGCGGTTAATATATCTATATTTACTGCTCCCTTACAATATATTTGACGGGTTAAATTGACTTTTGTGAATGTTTTGATGTGTTTTTCATGCAATTTGTAGGTCAGAACCATAAAAAGATTAAGTCAGATTGTATCGGGCCAAGATTCGGCAAATTCAGTGCTTAAATGGTTTTCTTCCACAATGTGGGGCTTATGGCGCGACAGTCGACAGTACAAATTCGTGGCAAAATGTTTTTTTTTTTTAATTTGTGGTGTACCACAACTTAGTTTTTTGCGCGACACAAGATTTGCAGGTTAGTGGTGTGACACAAATGAATTTGTGGCGCGCCACCACTAAGGGCAAAATCAAGTCATAACCTTTTTGTGTCGCTCCACAAGCCCTTATATGATACAAGAGGAATTTATATTTTTAAAGAAGGAAAGTCCCCAACAACCCATATAAAAGAACAATTCCTACCAAAACCTAATTAATCAGAATTTTGGAGAGTACAAAATAAGGAAAACACCCATATCAAGTAGAGAACTCAAGACGCAAATCGGAACTGAAGATTGAAACAGAGAATCTCAAACGAGTTTTTTTTCCCCTTTAATCTCTAGGATTGTAATAAAACCAATGCATAAATTTTAATTTTAATTGCATCTTTGAATTCTCTTGAGTGTTATTTTGAATTATTTATTATTATCTATGTGTAATGCGTTCTAATGATTGGCCAACATTAAGATAGTTATGATAAACTCTGAGGAAGTTGGAAAAGAGAATATTGGTTTAGCCTTGAGAAGAGGGTGTAGAAACGAAACGAGGTTGTACAAATAGTCTTGTAGGGGAGACTAACCGGAGAATAAGGGAGTCGGCACCCGGAATGAAACACCATGAATGATTTAATGCAGTACTACACTCCTCATAAGGTCCGATATTAAACCCGTTTGGGTTCGGAATAATCCATTACTGATGCCAGTGTAATATTTACGCTTGAAGGATGTATCCTCACATCTTATAATACAATGACATGAAAAAGAGATTTAAAAGCATACAATGACGCATTCATGAATAATAAAAGAGAAATGAATAAAACTAACAAAGTATCTTTACATTATTACATCACTTGTTAAGAAAGCAATATTAAAATAGAACTTGAGCATGCATTTTAAGGGCCTGGCTAGATGTAAGTGTAGAATATATATATCTGGCCGACCTTACTTGAAGTCTGGCTGGATATAACTTGACGAATATAACACAGAAGTAGGTGCAGCAGCAAGATGTAATGTAGAATCCAATAAAATTTTGAATAATCATAGTCATGCATAGTAACGATAACACATAAAAGAAACATTCCAATAGTCAGAGAACATGATAATAACATGCATAACTGCTCACACACAGGGGCAAGGTATGCCCCTCATCGGCCTGACATCGGAGAGGCCCGACTAAATTTATATTTTGAATATTTATGTCCGGTCGGACTTGTAATAAGTCTGGTCGGATATGAATCGTGATCCAGAATTTTTCTATCATGCTATTAATATAAAAAAGACTGTAGATGGCATATTATCAATATAACGAACAAAAAAACAGAATCATACATATAATGATTGAAAACATAATTATAACACAATTGCTAAACATAAAATGAATCAATTGAAGAAAAATCACATCCTCGTATATAGTTGTTCCCCAATGGTACGTGACATTGTATCCAAAGTACAGATCATATTACCGCCCATCCGGGATCAGTTATGGTATTAACGTATAAGTTTCCATCATATATACCGAATGGGAAGTTCCCATATACGGTTGTATGTGGTGTATATTTGGATGGATGTATTTCACATTCAACCAGATATATTGGTTCACATTATGTAAGTAAGTACAAAAGACATAAATTTTAATAAAAGTGCCCTCAGGTAGTATCTTTTTCTGTAGTTTGGCTCATAGAGTAGCCTCTGGATGTTAAGTTATCACTCAAACTTGTTCCAATAAGGGAAGAACTCCAAATGATCAAAGATAATTTTTTAGGATTTTTTTTTTGTGAGGTTTTTTTTAGCTTTAGGATCTCCAAAATTCTGATTAGCTTTTCTGAGTGGGGAAAAACTCACTTTTTATAATGTCTGGGAGGTCTGTAAATGGAAGGGAGACAAAATCTCCATTCAGTCTCCTCTTTTGTTTGGTGTTATTATCATTATTGCAGAGTAACGTATGATTTATGTCTGGCTGGATATATAATTTGTATTATTCATCCGGCCGACCATTAATGGAGTGTTACCAACTTTAATGCATGTACGACCAGAAGTTAAATTTGAAATGTATATCCGGCCGGTCATGATCAAATCCAGTGACTTTAGTAACTGACAATATCCACATTCAATGACAATTGTTATTGTCCGGTTGAATTTAGGGTTTTTAGGATATATCCGACCGGATCTTCTGGTTTGAGAGAATATAGGCCGGACATATATTACGTCCGACTGAATTTTGGTAGTGTTCTTTGGAGTTCACTTCCTTTATGGAGTTCATCCTTGCAATTTCCCAATTTTCCAGAGGGTGTCACCGTAAGAGACTCATCATCGGGTTATGTATAAGAAATGCAGTGTCTATAGAGGCATGTGTAGCCATAATTAGAACCTAATCATAATGAATTTGACTTAGATTAATTATCGTAAGAACATAGGTAATTGAACTAAGTTAGACATTTCTATATGACCATCAGAAGAGACTTGTAGATAATTTTGTGTTCTAGGTTGGTTAGTAATCCATAACTACTATTCAACTGAAGGAAAAATGCATAATTTGTTAACTTGATTGGCAAAGTTACAACCCTAAGTTCTTTTCTCGCATAAAGTTTCCCAAACAAATTTAAGTTCAGTTTTTAATTTTAATTTAATTAATTTCAGTTCCAAAATCTTTAAACCTATTGCTTAGTTTTAGTAAAATGATTCTAGTCCCGATATTTGTGGGTTCGATCTTTTATATTATTTGAGCGATACGTGCGTTTGCTATATAAAATCACGATCGGAAGCCTTGTTGAAGATGCTATAAGAACCATAGAAAGCAATATTTAGATCCAATGTTGAACTGAATTGTTTTGAACTTTTATAATCTTCTATCACGCATGCTTTAATAATAATGTACGATTAAGATTCAATTATATTTGTAACTTTCCAAAAAAAAAAATCAATTATATTTAAATTATTATCTAATAACTACCAATCCTAATTTATATTTAAAAAAAAAAAAAACCCTCAATATAAAGCTCAATTAAGCACCAAATCAATGTCCTAAAAAGTAATGTTGATTCAAAATCACTAATAAAAATGCACCTTAGCTCAATCTAAGAACTATGGGAAAAGAAGAATGATGTTAAATGCTCCATCTATTGACATCTGAACTACAAAACTGTTGCAGAATTTCCACAACACAATGATACACAATGCTTGCAAGCGTTTACCATCCAATCCATAGCCTTTTAAGTTTAACCAAAGACAATTCTTCCAGTAAAGCCTTCACATCTCATTATCAATGATGTCCCTCATCATTTGTATTGGGATAAGCCCTTCAGTCCGGATTGCATCTTTGTTTTGGTCTGGACTGATGAAAAATAGCGTCGGAAGTCCTCGTACCTGAAACGAAAGGGTTAGTCATTCTAGTAAAAGTTTAATTCATCTTTGTTTGGGTCTGGACTGATGAAAAACAGCGTCGGAAGCCCTCGTACATGAAACAGAGGGTTAGTCATTCCAGTAAAAGTTTAATTCAAGTCCATTAATGAAATTACGGTTCTTAAAAAGTTAACCAAGGGCTTATGGTGGGATGATTGGCTTACAGTTGTGGTAGTTGTCAATCAAATAAAAAAAATCTCTTCATCTATGCAAATGTTGTAGAATTTGACCAAAACTCCAGTAAATATAATAATTTAAGTTGTCAACTTTTCTTCTGAACATCAGTTTGATTAATGCTGAAACTGCCGACCTTCTTAAAAAAATCTATGCAAAGAATAACATATAATCTGAAAATCAAAGAGAAACATAAGATGAGGAAATGACCTGCATGTCACGTGCAAATTCATACTCATCATCTGTATCAACCTTGATAATCATTGCATTGCTCTCATACTCCACAGCTAGCTGTGATAAGAAGCAAAAATATTATTCTCATATTCATATTGTTCAAAAACATTGAAGAAAATCGTGGCACCCATCAGCTACTTTGAATCATTCCCTATATTTAAAGGCTCTCAGAACTTGTAAAAATTTGTTATAAAATTTTAAGATTGGTCGAGCATGGCCACCAATGTGAACAGTAAATGAAATGGGTTCTGATCAAAATAATGAATATGTTGATGTCAGAAACGGATAGAAGAAGTTAGTGACTCATGAAAGAAGACAGTATTTGGACAGTGGTTGAAATCAACCTCAAGCCCTATAAAATGCGAGAAAATTTCTTGGATGCTATAGTTCCAAAATTGTAGGTAAAACATACATATTTATTCTTCTTATTTTGTAATAATATTGTTTGATATCATAGCAAACAACCATCAAACTCAAAACAAGACATCCTCTGGTACATTTCTTCTATCAAATAATGAAGCCACCTGCTTTTTCCATCATTAGAAGACATTCACATTCCAACATATTGTTAATTCCCAAACCTTAGCAGGCGTTAGTAAACTTGACGGCTGAGTTCATGAAGGAAGTCAGGAAGACAGTTTTCGGGACAGTGGTTGAAATCAACCTCAAGCCCTAGAAAATGCAAGAAAACTTCTTGGATGTTGTAGTTCCAAAATTGTAGGTAGAACATACATATTTATTCTTAAATTGTAATAACATAGTTTGATAACATAGCAAACAATCATCAAACACGAAACAATGTTGATTAAATAATGAAGCCACCTGCAACTTGCTTTGTATCTGTTTTTAAATCATTAAACAACATTCACATTCCATTAGCTTATTCCCGAACCTTAGCAGGCCTTAGTAAAATTGACGGCTGAGTTCATTTCAAATGAAATCTATAAATAATGAATGCCTGAAAACCCTGCGTTACTCTAGGAGTTACTAATTGATAGATTCTCTTTCCATTCCAAACATGGCCCCTTAAGTTTAAAGCCCTAGAAATAAATGCAAGGTGTTTAAGAAGGAAATATCCAAAATCCAAATCACCAGGAATACTTTTAGCATTTACCCGAAAAAGATTTGACGAGAACTTGATTATGAGGATTTCAAAGATTCAAGTCCCAGTGTAACTCAAATTGTAGGCTAAAAGATGGTTACAATCTAGCCCACACTAACTGGATCTGAATAGCAATTATGTCAATCTTGACTTGGACATATGGGCTCACAGCCTTAACAAAAAAAAGGGTCAGGGATTTTTCCTAGATGATATATATGGTCAAGGATATGTTTTCCACTTTCTAAGTTACTTTCGGAATATATATGTTCTAGCTTTACAATATGGCAGTTCTCTATTTAGCGATATACAACAGAAAATAAAAGGAAAAATGTACCTTTTTCATATAACTATTACTAAATAATGACATAGATTTAGAGTATCATATACTAAATAATGACACAGATGTAGAGTATCATGTAATATCAAAGATAAGGCTGCATGCTATCACTTTCTCTCACACATAATGTATTTTGGATTTCTATGGAAAAAATACTGCAAAACGGAAGCTGCATTGAGCCTGGTTACTTCTCTAACTTGAGTTAGCTTCCTCAACACATTTGGAAGATTTGCCGATTCACTTATCATTTCCTTCTTGACTAAAATTTTTCGATTCTCTTCTGTTTACTTGAAGCCTGGTTCTCCTATTTCTAGACCTAATCAAATCAGTTCCATCACCAATTAATAGCGCCAGTCCCGTGTCCAGTTGCATTTTAAATTAATAAAAGAAACTGTCCATATTTTCCCAACTCCCTTCTATTTCCAGAAGTGATGATAAAAAGAAACCGACCTAAACAGCTAAAATCAAGTTTCAGAAAATCTCTTTCACCATTTGCCACCGACAAAAGCAGAGGTTCACACAGACAACTCATGTTATCCAATGCTTAACCAAAAGCACAAGACATACTACATGGCGATATCTGAATGAGGAACTAATCAGATAAGCTCATATAAGGGTGGCGAGTTGAGTTAAGATTCATTTATTCGTTTGATTCGAATTCGATTCGCTTTAAAGCGAATATGGATTTGAAAAAATGGATTCGTTTAATAAATGGGTCAATTCGATTCGATTCGTTTATTAAACAAATCGAATACGAATATAAGCTCACGGATTCGTTTATTCGTTTAGGATTCGTTTTAATATTTTTCTTTATTAGTCATTGTTAATTTTTAACTAAGATTCGATAAATCAATGCCAATAATCATAGAAAAATTAATATTGTCTATATTTGGTGAACTATTTTTAATAAATTTATTAATTGTATATTTCATATGTATACATTTATGAAAAATTAAATAAAACAAATTATGTTAATTTGTGTCATTAAATAATGTCATGACTAAACGAATATTCATTTTCAATTTGTTTAGCAAACGAATCGAATATGAATCCATCACATTTTGATTTGATTCGTTAAGGATATTCGATACAAATTCGATTCATCGATTTGTATTGCCACCTCTAAGCACATACGCATGTACTCGCCTTCATTCAGTTACTTCCCAAAATGAGAAAATTTCATTTTTTTTTAAACAAAAAAAGATCTTCAGCAGATTTTAGTAATCATTACTTCCCTTCCTAAATCCTAATGCTACAATGCCAGATAAATAACCCAAATTACATCCACACTTGTCATTCTAGTCACCACTAGAAAGAATTTGACTACACCATGCATAAATATACAGAGAATTATAGAAAAGAGGCATACCATTTCAAGCTCTTGGGCCATTAAAATACAGGGACCGCACCACGTTGCATAAAAATCAATAATAATTGGAACATTTCTCTCCCCTCTTACCAGCTCCTGTATTTCTTGAGCTGTTTTCTTCTTCTGTCCACCCAAAACACAAACATATTTACACCCACCAAGCTAAAGAGATACCCCAACAAAAAATAAAAAATAAAATGAAGAAATGAAGGCTAAATTGAAAGAGCATACCACGAGATAGTCTTCTCTTATATACTTGCCCTGAGGGGGTTTACAAAGCAACTTTCTTGGGTGTGTTGAGAAAGAAAATAATCTCTCTTTGTTGTTGTTGTTGCAGAGAAAGTGAAAAGGGAGTTATTTTGTTGATGGGTTTTTATGGAAGAAGAGTGAGGCAATGGTGAATGATAAAATGAAGAGATGGAATTGAAATTGATTTGAAGCAGAGCCATTATTAGATCGGGAGAGATTTTTGCAAGGGGTTTAAGGAGCAGGGTCTAAATCTTTAGCAATTTGTAATTTGCAATTGTTTGTTGGAGATAACATTCGGGCCTGTTTGGTTGCGCGGATGTCAATCCACTCGTCAGGGACAGGAACTATAACCTAAAACTTTTCCGAATGGGAATTTTTTTTTTTTTTTTTTTTTTTTTCTCTACTGCTGTTGCCTGCCTGGGGATATCTCCTTTATTATTCAAGGTGATAGATTCCATTTTGGCCATTCATTTGTTTCCATAAACAACTAATCATGTAAAGCTATTGTTGACTTCATCTTAATTATAGGATTCTATTCATTTTGCTTTCACAAAGCATGGCCGTTCATGTAGAAGCAGAGGTGGTCTTGGAGGCAGTTGATACAGTCGGTTGGTTAGGCTAAAATTAAAGTTTTTAAATTTAAGAAAATTAATACACATTATTAAAAAAAAAACTCACTTTTGTTGATTAACGGCCACATAATTTATAAATTCTTTTAAGATCCCATCGTTATTGTGTGTACAAGACATCTATGTTGCCTCTGGGTGTAAGGAACCATACCTAAACATAGTTTCGACCGAAATGTACAATATGTCATTGCCACTCTTGACAATATGGCTTCTTGTTATATTAGACATATTCAGTAAACTTGTTCAACTAACAGGTACCTAGACCCGGCAGGCGGTTCGGTTCCGGTTCGGAACCGAACCGAACCGGCCGGTTTTCGGTTCCACACTGAAGTGGAACCGGAACCTTGAACCGAACCGGAACCGACCGGTTCGGTTCCGGTTCAGGTTCGGTTCGAACTCTTTTTTTTTTTTTTTTAAAGTTTGAAAAAAATTTAAAATAAATGAGATTATTTAATAAATAAATAAAATTATTATATTGAAGAGCTTGAGCTTAAATTTTTAAAAATTTAAATTGCCTACGTATCCTCCAGGGGTGAGAGGAATCAAAGCTCACGTAGTTCCATTACAATTTTAAGATATCCCCCCTTTGTAAATTTACAATTTTATAATTATCAATCATCATTATCAGTTGATCCTTCAGCTCGGTTCCGCTTGCACTTGTTGTTGCATATGCATTATCGAACAAATCTTCAAAATCATTGGGGGCATCTTCTTGTTGTCACATATCAGTTCGAGTCCAATCATCCACACAACCATTTTACCTTCATAACAGTAATGGCTTCTAACAAAACAATATCATTATGATCGCTACTTTCAGCATGTTTATCGAGAGCACCAACAATATTCAAACTTTCAAGAAGAAATAAATGTACTGTTGGATAATAAACACCGCTAAAAATTAAAGTAGCTTCATTAAAAACTTTTAAAATATCTAAAATATTTTCACAAATATCTCATTGACTAGGATAAAGTGTGACAGTTTGAACATGTTGAGAAAAAAAACTACATAATGCATCTTTGTATTGAAATGCTTGACATAAAAGAAAATAAGTTGAATTCCAACATGTTGGAACATCTCTTGAAAATTTAATCTGTTTATACCATTTATTTTACAAAACTTCGTCCATTCTCTCATAACTTGAGAATATGACCAAATACAATTAAGTGCCATTTTAATAGGATCAAGGAAATGTGATAATAATTTTAGACCGTCTTGAACACATAAGTTAATGACATGACATGTACAACGAATATGAAAAAAATGACCCCCTAAATTTGGTTGATATAAGGATTTTAAATCATTGATGGATGCAGTATTTGCAGATGCATTGTCAAATCTAATTGTGAAAATTTTATCTACTAAACCATATTCATCAGAAATTACCTTCATCATTTTATAAATATTTTGTGCAGTATGTTGGTCATCAAAAACTCTAAATGCAATAAGTCGTTTTTGCATGGTAAATGATGCATCAATCCAATGACAAGTCACACCCATGTATGAGTGTGTTTGCCAATGGTCACTCCAAATATCAGAACATATAGAAATACGACATTTCATCTCTTTAAATATTTCATTTAAAATAATTTTACCATCTTTATATAATTAAAAATATGACGTTTTGTTGTGTTTCGAGTCATTCTACATGCAGAAGGATTTAAAGCATTATGCACGTAATTAGTAAAATGAAATTTTTCACCAAAGCTTAAAGAAAGATGTGTCATACAAGTTAATTTCGCAAATTCTTATCTCTTTTTTGCATCAGAATATTTAAATAAATCTACAGCACTCGTACCTCTACTAGATGATGCGTATTTGGCCATTTGAGTTTGCGTCGTATCAATTCCAAGTTCAACCGGATGATGTCTTTCCATGTGCTTGATCATATTGCCGTATCCACCAGAAAATTTGTAGGAACCCCACAATAGTTGCAAATCGCTCTTGAACTGTCATCGTTTAATTTTTCTAAATGAAAATGAATTTTGAAAACATCCGATGAACGAGCCTTAACTTCTCTTCTCCGTGATTGTGCACCGACACTAGGGCCGCTCTCTTGGGTTGGCATATTTGACATGATGTTCTCAGATGAGCTTGCCATTTTTCGTTTAAGAAATAAGTAAGAAAAAATAAGAAAATTGACTAATTGCGAATGATAATAACTAATAGGATTGAGATTGAGAATAAGAGAATTGTAGGAATTGAGAGAGTTGGTGTGTTGAAATAATGAAAAATGAATCTTATTTATAGAGTTTTAGAATTTTTTTGATACAAAAAATGCCCATAAATATAACTATTTTATTACCGTTATTAGGGATATATTAGGAATTTATAATTTATAATTATTTTTATGCCTTAACAGCATTTTTTTTTTGAGGGCAGGGAGCCGTTGGCTCCCTGCCCTCCCCCAACGGCTACTAGCCATTGGGGTTAGGGTTCCTGTTGGAACCCTACGGTTCCAACCGGAACCGTTTCGGTTCTGGTTGGAACCGTTGAACAAGGGGAACCGAGTTGGGGTCGAACCCCAACCGAACTGGTCGGCCACGGTTCCGGAATCGGAACCGAAACCGTGGCCGAGTCTACAAGTACCTATATGCGTGACTTCACATCTCATGCCAATGTTATGGAAAAATTCTACCATCAAAATACAACGGTGATATCATATTATCCCATGTGCATTAAAATATTAACAAAAAAATTATATAAAATGATAGTTATATTTAATAAAATTTCACATATTATATATTTATTTTTTGGCGATACCAAATTACTCATATAATTCTAATATTATAACTTATAATACTCAACATCCATTCTTATTGAATTTCTGATGTACGCTGAAAAACCGCATAGGCGATACTTGTCTCACATTGTCAATATGTTTGAGAAATAGTTCTTTAAAAATTTCACTTCTTGGATTTATTCATGCATATAAAACAAATAATAAATGATCATGAATAATAAACTTGTAATTTTATATATTAATTTGTAACATAAACAAAATACAATATAACCCTAAAAGCATATTGTTGACGGCTGATTTTGGTCTCAGGGTAATATGAGAATATCACTCCAGAGGAAATCCTCATTCAATAGTGAATTTGTTTGGTTATGGGGGACCAAAGGCAAACTTAGCAAAACAGATAAACACACCAATCAACAAGGAGATTTAACGTGGTTCGGTGGATTTGGATCCGACCTACGTCCACGGGCACAAACAAGATGATACTTTTATTATTCAAAATGCGCTTCTCAGACTGTTCTTTGTGTTTTACAAGTTAGAGCTTGGTGATTCTGATCTCAACTCTACCTTGCTCTCAACTTGTTCCTCTTATTCTCTCTTTTTGTTCTCCCCATCTACACTCACTCTACCCTCCTATTTATAATGGTGAAGAAATCATATTCCTATTTGTACAAGAATTTCCTAGTTGAAACATTTCCTTTTCCCATAAGGATTCCTAGTCAAAACTATTCTTTTTTCCCATAAGGATTCCTAATTAAAACTACCTTCACTTCTTTTATCCTATTTGGACACTACTCATCAGTTTTCCCCATGAAAATATGATAACTTATCTTCTGGAGCATATCCCGCCATATTCCCGGTCTTCATGAGGTCGGTCATGATGGTCATTTGTGCTGAGAATGCTGCTACCGATCTGATAGTGCTCGGTCATCCGAACCAAAGTGGTCGGTTATCGGATCATAAAGTTCTCGGCTACTCACTCATGTGGTCGGGTCGGTATTAATGATCTTTGACCAAGGAGAAAATTACCTTTTTGCCCTGTCGTGTTGTCTTAAATACCATAGTGCCTACAAACACCATCAACATCTGTCCCATAGTTCTCGGTAACAACGAGTTTGCGAGTTGATGCCGGGAACTATAAAAAAGATGGTGTGCCGATGAATCCGTCGGTGGTCGCTCCAGGAATCGCAGAGAAAAATGCCTTGGCTGCAAATCTGGTCCTTCCTGCCACCCTCATGTGCTCAGTCAACGAGGATCCCAATATCTACCCGTGGAGACAATGCTTTGCCCTTATGCTGACGACGACCGACTCGGTGGGACGTAACCCGACCCCGAGCTGAAATGAACACTTGGCTCCGGGGGAAATGTTACTTCCCCAGACCAAAAGGACGGACTCGGTGGGACATGACCCGACCCCGAGCTGAGAAGAACACCTGGCCCTGGGGGGATGTCACGTCCCCAGACCAAAAGGACGGACTCGGTGGGACATGACCCGACCCCGAGCTGAGATGAACACCTGGCCCTGGGGGAATGTTACGTCCCCAGCCCAAAAGGACGGACTCGGTGGGACATGACCCGACCCCGAGCTGAGATGAACACCTGGCCCTGGGGGAATGTTACGTCCCCAGACCAAAAGGACGGACTCGGTGGGACATGACCCGACCCCGAGCTGAGATGAACACCTGGCCCTGGGGGAATGTTACGTCCCCAGACCAAAAGGACGGACTCGGTGGGACATGACCCGACCCCGAGCTGAGATGAACAACTGGCCCTGGGGGAATGTTACGTCCCCAGACCAAAAGGACGGACTCGGTGGGACATGACCCGACCCCGAGCTGAGGAAGAACACCTGGCCTTGGGGGGATGTCACGTCCCCAGACCAAAAGGACGGACGGTGGGACATGACCCGACCCCGAGCTGAGATGAACACCTGGCCCTGGGGGAAGTGTTACGTCCCCAGCCCAAAAGGACGGACTCGGTGGGACATGACCCGACCCCGAGCTGAGATGAACACCTGGCCCTGGGGGAATCTTACGTCCCCAGACCAAAAGGACGGACTCGGTGGGACATGACCCGACCCCGAGCTGAGATGAACACCTGGCCCTGGGGGAATGTTACGTCCCCAGACCAAAAGGACGGACTCGGTGGGACATGACCCGACCCCGAGCTGAGATGAACACCTGGCCCTGGGGGAATGTTACGTCCCCAGACCAAAAGGACGGACTCGGTGGGACATGACCCGACCCCGAGCTGAGATGAACAACTGGCCCTGGGGGAATGTTACGTCCCCAGACCAAAAGGACGGACTCGGTGGGACGTAACCCGACCCCGAGCTGAGATGAACACCTGGCCCTGGGGGAATGTTACGTCCCCAGACCAAAAGGACGGACTCGGGGGACCACCACCCGACCCTGAGCTGAGATGAAACACTTGGCCCTGGGGGAATGTTACGTCCCCAGACCAAAAGGACGGACTCGGTGGGACGTAACCCGACCCTGAGCTGAGAGAAACTAAGTGACATCGGCGGAACGAATCCAGCCCAAAGCTAATTAACCAAGTGGCATCGGCGGAACGAATCCAGCCCGAGCCTGATTAACCACGTGGTCTCGGCGGAACGAAATCCAGCCCCGAGCCAGGTAATCTTTGGGACTTGCTCAGAAGGGAATTGAATCAACCTTGAAGCCCTACCGAATCTGGCACGGGCGTCCCCTTGCCAGACCAGTGAAAAACAAAATCAAAACTTTGAAAAATAAGACCAAAAAGGTGGGGGTGACTCGGCACTTGTCCCAAAAGAAAACTTTTTACAAATGTAAACAACAACACGGATGCCTCAAAACAGCGTCCTGCCCGAGGCCTCCAAAACACAATTCTGAATCTTCCAATTCAGTGTCCCGGCGAACCAGGATTTGGATCAGTTGAGCGTTTGAATGGTGAGGGTACATCCTCTACACGTCGGGTCACTGTGGAGCCTGTGTATTGTATGAGGGCTCCTCCTTACCACGCTGGAGCAGGCACACGCTACAGGGGCACAACGCATCCCCGTGATGTGCCTCTCTCGGATCCAAATGATGAATGGATCAAAGAGCGTCCGGGATACTAAGGGCACATTCCTCCTTAGGTCCGGCATCACTGGAGTTAGCAATCGTCACAGGAGCCTCATCACTCCCTGTGCTATGTTTTCCCACGGATCCATTACATCGGGTAAGTGAGGATCAAAGAGTGTTCGACACATTAAGGGTATATCCCTCCTTATGTTCGGTAACACTGGAGCAAGCAATCGCCACATGGGTATCATCCCTCCCCGTGCTATGCTTCTCACGGACCCTATGCATCGAGTATGTCCATGAGGACCTCGAGCCAAGAGAGATACTTGGTTCTGGCGGAATGTTACGTCCCCAGTCCGAAGGGCTGACTCGGTGGGACGTACCCCGACCCCGAGCTGAAAAAGGCACTTGGACCTGGGGGAATGTTACGTCCCCAGTCCAAAGGGCTGACTCGGTGGGACGTACCCCGACCCCGAGCTGAAAAAGGCACTTGGACCTGGGGGAAAGTTACGTCCCCAGTCCGAAGGGCTGACTCGGTGGGACGTACCCCGACCCCGAGCTGAAAAAGGCACTTGGACCTGGGGGAATGTTACGTCCCCAGTCCGAAGGGCTGACTCGGTGGGACGTACCCCGACCCCGAGCTGAAAAAGGCACTTGGACCTGGGGGAATGTTACGTCCCCAGTCCGAAGGGCTGACTCGGTGGGACGTACCCCGACCCCGAGCTGAAAAAGGCATTGGACCTGGGGGAAAGTTACGTCCCCAGTCCGAAGGGCTGACTCGGTGGGACGTACCCCGACCCCGAGCTGAAAAAGGCACTTGGACCTGGGGGAATGTTACGTCCCCAGTCCGAAGGGCTGACTCGGTGGGACGTACCCCGACCCCGAGCTGAAAAAGGCACTTGGACCTGGGGGAATGTTACGTCCCCAGTCCGAAGGGCTGACTCGGTGGGACGCACCCCGACCCCGAGCTGAAAAAGGCACTTGGACTTGGGGGAATGTTACGTCCCCAGTCCGAAGGGCTGACTCGGTGGGACATACCCCGACCCCGAGCTGAGAAAGGCACTTGGACCTGGGGGAATGTTACGTCCCCAGTCCCAAGGGCTGACTCGGTGGGACGTACCCCGACCCCGAGCTGAAAAAGGCACTTGGACCTGGGGGAAAGTTACGTCCCCAGTCCGAAGGGCTGACTCGGTGGGACGTACCCCGACCCCGAGCTGAAAAAGGCACTTGGACCTGGGGGAATGTTACGTCCCCAGTCCGAAGGGCTGACTCGGTGGGACGTACCCCGACCCCGAGCTGAAAAGGCAATTGGACCTGGGGGAATGTTACGTCCCATGTCCGAAGGGCTGACTCGGTGGGACGTACCCCGACCCCGAGCTGAAAAGGGCACTTGGACCTGGGGGAATGTTACGTCCCCAGTCCGAGGGCTGACTCGGTGGGATGTACCCCGACCCCGATCTGAAAAACCAAGTGTCCTCGGCGGAGCAAAAATACTGTCTCGAGCCGATGGCCGTCCCCCTTTGGGAGATCTTTTCTTCGCTTTCTACTAAGACAAATTTCCTGGTTACCTCTAGAGCGGTGGCATAATCCGGTGTGTCTTGGATTCTTAGATGAGTCCACAACTTCCCGACCTTCAAACCTCCCTTGATACTTTCTAGCGCTTCAGATGACTCGTGCGCTCCGACCTCGGGCACCAAAATGTGGTATCTTTCAATAAAATTTTTCAGGGGCTCGTCATCTCCTTGCTTCATAAGTCTTAATTCTCCAATCGTCTTTTTGGGAACGCAAGCCCCTTTAAAGTGTCGAATGAACGACTTCTTAAGTTGTGTGAAGCCTTTGATGCTCCTTGGGGCTAGGCTTCTATACCATAGGATGGCCGGTCCGGCCAGGGTTAAGGGGAACACTTTGCAAATGGCGTCCCCCGTTACCCCTTGTATCTCCATTAGTAGGACGAAACCTTCAACGTGTGTTTTGGGATCGGTATGGCCTTTGTATGGCGCCATGGTTGGCATGCTGAATCTTTTTGGGAATTTTTTTGACCTTATTTCTTCTGTGAGGGGGGACTCATCTTTACCGTCTCGGGCATCTCCTATGTCTGTGTTGGGGAATACTCCCCATTTGGCTAGTTCCTCCCGCAGCCAAGATTTCATGCTGCCGTCTTTCTCAGGTTCGGTATTTTCCCGTGCTCTTTCGTCACATTCTTTCCCTTTTTTCCTGGCATCGTGAGGGCTATTATAGGAGGAGTTTGGTGACGATTTGTCATCTTCTTCCTCCCACATGTTTTCAGTTTGGGAGTCTTCCTGAACCACTACAGATTTTACCCTGTAAGGGCCCCTTCTCCGGGGTCTGTCGTCCTCACTTGTATCAACAATTCTTTTTCCCTCTGCTATTTCGTTCCTTCGTCGGCTAGTCCCGGCCTTGTCGTGTGCTCCCTCTATCTTTTCCAACCGGTCTACTATGGTTTTTAGCAAGGTTTGATTTTCCTTCCTTTCTTTCCTTAGGTTCTCCTCGATTTTCTCCATCCAATCTGCGGCTGAGTTTCCTGATGATTGGTGGTTTCCGCCTTCCGCCATTGTCTTACTACACGAGTTGCTTTTTGTCCAGTTTCCCACAGACAGCGCCAACTGTTGACGGCTGATTTTGGTCTCAGGGTAATATGAAATATCACTCCCGAGGAAATCCTCCTTCAATAGTGAATTTGTTTGGTTATGGGGGACCAAAGGCAAACTTAGCAAAAAACAGATAAACACACCAATCGACAGGAGATTTAACGTGGTTCGGTGGATTTGGATCCGACCTACGTCCACGGGCACAAACAAGATGATACTTTTATTATTCAAAATGCGCTTCTCAGACCGTTCTTTTGTTTTTATAAGTTAGAGCTTGGTGATTCTGATCTCAACTCTACCTTGCTCTCAACTTGTTCCTCTTATTCTCTCTTTTTGTTCTCCCCCTCTACACTCATCTACCCTCCTATTTATAATGGTGAAGAAATCATATTCCTATTTGTACAAGAATTTCCTAGTTGAAACAATTTCCTTTTCCCATAAGGATTTCTAGTCAAAACTATTCTCTTTTCCCATAAGGATTCATAATTAAAACTACCTTCACTTCTTTTATCCTATTTGGACACTGACTCATCAGTTTTCCCCATGAAAATATGATAACTTATCTTCTGTAGCATATCCCGCCATATTCCCGGTCTTCATGAGGTCGGTCATGATGGTCATTTGTGCTGAGAATGCTGCTACCGATCTGATAGTGCTCGGTCATCCGAACCAAAGTGGTCGGTTATCGGATCATAAAGTTCTCGGCTACTCACTCATGTGGTCGGGTCGGTATTAATGATCTTTGACCAAGGAGAAAATTACCCTTTTGCCCCTGTCGTGCTGTCTTAAATACTATAGTGCCTAAAAACACCATCAACACATATGTTTGTTGATTGAGAAAGACTTGTAGACATGTCCCATATATATAAAAATTTATCTTCTTGATTTGCTTTGAGGGCATATATAATAACTAACATTAAATCTCTCTCATCTTTTATGATTAGAGTTAATACACAAGATTAATTAAGGAAACACACACGACACATGACAAAGTGTTTGAGTAGATCATTTATGTAAATTAAAATGGAGCCTTAATTTCTTCCAATTCTTAAGGAAGAATCAACCCCTTTAGCACCAACTGCAAATAGCTTAGCAATTTCAAGTTGAGTATTGGCAATAATCTCAGTTCTTTTAAGATCCAATTCTCCTCTCTTAGCCTCAGCTTCAGCTCTCATTTTCTCAATTTCCCTCATTGTGTCCATTCTTGCTTGTTCAGATCTTACCACAACCTCTGCCAGCCATCTAATGCTTTCAGCTATTTCCCATTCTTCCCTTTTTCTCTTCTTTCTTTTCTCCATTTTCATCTTCAATTTTTTGGACCTTAATTTTTCATTGTCACTGTATAAAGCAGCAGCTGGTGTGCTACTATCTGTATCCATCACTTTCTTGTCTGATACATGATCACATAATTTTGTTCCTGCACCATCTTCCTGTCAAGTTTCATATAAGTAATTAAATACATCATAATTTCTAAATTGATAACATATTTAATCCCCTCTCTATACACACATGCACATGTATGATCTTTTAAGTGCAAGCAGGTTTCTAAAGTGCGGATTTAAACTATAAATAATTTTCTACCAAGCTGGTTCACTAAAATGATCACCATACTTCCTAATAAAGCACATGTGACTATCTTACGCAATTTACAGGGTTCAACAAGTAATTGATTTTTCATGATAAAAGGTATAATCGTATTATCCCTAAAGACGTGACTTGATGATGTAGGGTTTAGGATCTCACCTTGAGATCCTGAGTTCGAATCTTATAAGGAGTGCGTTTCTTATAAGAATCTGTGACAACCGGAGATTTTACCTGCTTCGTTTAAACCCGAAATGAGTGGTTTAGAAAAAAAATATAATCGTATTTATAATAGTGATGTTTATATAACATATTAACAATCTAAATATAGTGGAAAAAATATATTTATTTAATGGGACTTTTTCCTATACCTATAAATACTATTGGACCAAAAACAATGGATAGGAAGAATTTTTCGAATCTTCCAATATCATTATATCATACCTAATACGATAATTCAGTGTTAACTTAATATTTTTTTAAGTCACGAAAACAGAACTTTGTGCACCAGTTACAATCTTGTAATATATAATTATATATATAATAAATAAAACTGTCCTTCCCCATAATGTTTCCAATAATGTTTTAATATATATATATATATATATATATTTGTTCATCCACTAACAGGAATAATAAGATAGTCAGTAATGCTAGCAAGAATAACTTTAAAGTTTGAAATATAGCTACTGCTTAGATGCTCTTCCTCACAGGGTTAAAAAAAATATAAAAAGAGAATATGGACAAAAATTCTCAAGGGATGGGGTCTTTGGGACCCTCCCCAATTGGGGAGAGGATCGATAATGAAAAATTAAAAAAATTAATGTGAGATCAGAAAAGAGAAAATTTAATACTAATTTCTTATTCGGGGGAGGGATGGGGATCTGGTAAAATCTACATCTCATCTCCATTACTTATTTAAGTTTTATTTATTTATTCTTAAAATTTTCAATAAATATATCCAAAATACTATTTACAATTTTATATAAATGTAAATGGAAAATATAAAAATATATAAATTATAAATAGTATAAGGACTTAAATAAAAATTTTGTAATAGAGGTCCATCTTTTTAGTATGTTACCGGACAAAAAAAATATATAAAACATGAATTTCAATCTTTAATATATATTGTGATTTATATAATATATTTATGTAATAAATATTATAATTTTTTTTGTATATGTATGTTTTTTTTTTGATAATGTAATAGTTATATTAATATATTCTTAAATAATTTAAATTTATTTTATGAAAAATTATATGGACCATCGGGAATCTTATTTGGGATCTTCATCCCCTCCGCTAAAATAATTACGAGAGAACAAATATATTTAAAGATTATCGAAAATGGATATGAAGATGTTGATTCACTTGCCTCTCTTTCCCTTCCCTTCCCACTATCATCTCTAACAAAATCCCATATGACTGTATAAGGCATGGTAAAAGTAAAAAAAAAAAAAAAAAAAAAAAAAAAAAAAAAACGATATTATGTTTTCACCGCAGTAATTAAATGTAAAATATCAGATATTGATCAATGTATCCTTCCTTCTCCTGTGGTTTCGACTCTCTCATGAATAAATCATTTTAACTACTCCTGATGAAAAATCTCAGGTTTTGAATTTTAACAAAATTTGGTCCAAAGGTATTTTTGTAAGCAAAATTGTTACAAGACAAATTAAATCCAGTTGCATCGAACAAAATTAATGAAATTCATCAATCTAAAAATTTAATTTGAGATAAAGAGTTATTGAATATTTATATTTTAAATTCATCTATTCATCTTAATTAATATGAAATATTTATCTAATTTATATCAGGTGAGTATATATTAGATAGTGTTATTTCACTCCTACATTAGTCTAGAACATAATCCTAACTCAACCCAAAAAATGGATTTCAACAAAAATACTAAAAATCACAAAAAGTAATTATAAAAAAGTAATAATTTGAAATGCATAGACAGACCTTGGCCGTTATATGATCAACCCCATTAGAGCCATGGGAGTTCTGTGGTAGCGAAGGAGGAGGAGGAGGAGGAGGAGGCGGCGGCGGTTGTGTCACCGGAGGAGCTGCAGGCTGGCTGTGTTGTTGTTCATGTTGCTGCTGCTGCGACTGTGCATTATTTCCACGTAGTAAAAGGTGAAGGCGAGGATACAAAAGCCAATTAGAAGAAGATCCATCAGCATTAGCATTAACATTAGCAGACTCTGACCTATACCTTTTCTTCATAGACTCAATCTTGTTCTTGCACTGAGTCTGTGTCTTTGGTGACTTTGTGTTGTTACCACCACGAGCTGACACGTAATTAGCAACTTCCTCCCAGTCATGCCCTTTGAGTTTTGCTCTATTTCGAAGCACCCATTTGGCTTCATAAGCTTCGAGTAAACATGAAACTGCTCCTTCACTCCATTCATCTCTTTTCAATCTATCGTTGTTGTTATTATTATTATTATTATTATTATTATTATTATTATTGCTGCTACCCAGAACAACAGTACCAGTGGGTTTCTTCAGAGATTCTAATTCTTTGTTTGCTGGGTGAAGGAGGAGAGATGGGTTCAAGCTTTCTTGGTTGTTATTTTTATTTTCTTTCTCCATCTCTCCTCATGATATCATCAAACAAATACTAATAATTAAAACATTAACTATAATAGTAAGCTAGCTAGGGTTTCTCGCAGTTGCAGAGCAAATGAGAGAGAGAGAGAACCACTAGCATTAAAGACAGAGATGATGAATAGACGAGACGTGGAATTAGTGGCCAACCAAAGAAAAGCAAGAAAGAAAGAAAATAAAGAAAAGGGAATTTGAATGAGTTGTGTTAAATATTTTATAATTTTTTGTCATAATAATTATGAAAGTTAAGATTTAATTACATATATATTATTTTTCAATTATATAATCTTTTATCACGTATGTATTATTAATTATGAACAGTTAAGATTTAATTATGTATAAATTATTATTCAATAACTACTAATCATAATCAATAAGTGATATTGGTCAAGTTACCTCTATTAAATATAATAGGTCTTAAGTTCATAAAGACTTAATTAAATAAAAAAAAGTTATGTAATTATTAGTCTCATATAAGTCTGATTATAATGATATTTAGTTTCTCTTCATTATAATAATATAATATATAAACAAAATTAGACATTACCTAAAAACTTATAAAAAAAACACTAAACAATCACACAATTGATTAAAAAATTTAATCATAAAATTTAAATCAACAAAAGGTGATGATGACTTTGTCAAATGAGCTAATGATAGTAACCTCTATTAACTTTTTTTTTTTTTTTTTTTATAAATTATTTATAGTGTTTTTGGCTTTCACTTTATTAGTATTGTTTTTGTTTTGAGTTGGTTTGATTGTCGTGGTTGGATTATTTTGGCTGTTAGCGTTGTTATGAAGCCAACCAAGAAATCCACTGGCCTTATTAGGAAGTGGTGCGGTGCCCTAGCTAGCTTGTAAAAGTAGTAGTGATAGTGTAAGTGGTAGGTCACTCACGTGGGTCTGTCACCCACTTCCTCCCATCAACCGTCCACAATAATTATTATCATTTTTTCAATGTTCACTAATGTTTGATATTACCAATAGTAAAAAATTTAGGGGATGGAGTTTATTATAATTATAGGGTCTTGCTTATTAAAAACGGATAAAAATATTTTTTTTTATTATAACAAACGGGAATTTTAATTACTATTACACTGTGGGACGAGTGTCACATAATATAAATCATGTTTGGAAACATATACCTTCGTGAGATGACTTTCGGAACAATCAGTAAATTCTTCGAGAATCTGATATTAGATGCTACGATGTTCCACTCTATACAGCCCATGGTATTTGGGCCGTAACTTTCTCATACGAACTCCGATTTTTATGAATTTTATATCGTCGGAAACTTGAGATCGAGACTACAACTTCCGCGTTGAACATTTTTCCAAATTCGAACCGGAAATAGGTCAAAACTGCAAGTCAAAAATCTGGGTCAATAATGCCGTGGACCTATCTAGAAAAATCTCAAACTTTCTCCAAATTTCTACACTTTTCTTCATTAATCCAAATATCAAATAAGCCCAAGTATATAAGGAGATTACTATTCAATGTTTCACAAAATTAGAAAACAATAAGAATGAGAAAGAAAACGTGAGGAAGAGGAAAAGAGAAAGAAGAAAGAAGAAGAAATAGGAAGGAAAGTGAAACTAGAAAGAAAATGAAAGATTTCAACCCAAATCAAGTCTATGAAGATAACGGAGAGCATGGAAGCTCTAGTTGTGAAGGAGGAATGTGATTCAAGGTAAAAAAAACAATCTTGACCTAAATTGTTATTTATTGAGTTTTGATGATGATAATATGTTGATTACTTGAATGTGATGATGAATGAGTGATTATTGAGTCAAAAATTGATGATTGTGGGAAACCCCAAATTTGTTAAATTTTGGGTATGAACTAAATAGAGTGTATAAAATGGATATGAGTTAATGTTGAGGATGATATTGATGATATTTTGGGTACTTATTGTTATTATTGCTTGTGTGTTATGGTAGAAGTTGAGAATGAATATGAATATTGAGATTTGGGTCCTGAATTCAAGTCCGCGTCGCGACGCGTGACCCTCAACGTCTTGACGCGTATTGGAAAATCAAGGCAGATTTGTTTCTGGTTTGGCCGCGTCGCGACGCGCAAGGACTCGCGTCGCCATGTGAACTGGAATTTTTGTGCATACGTTTCTGGAACCGTGCGCGTCGTGACGTGCAAGGACCGGAGTCGCGACGGAAAGACCAAAACTTCCCCAATCAGTTTTAAACCATTCCGATTTCACCATAGCATGTTAAAGACAGCCCTTAGGGTCTCGTATCAGTTCGCATACATACATTACATCCTTTTACAAGCATGATATACCAAGTGACGACATCACGTACTTGAATTGAGAAGTTTAGTCTAGTTTCAAAACTTATCTCATGGTTTATAGTCTAACCAAGTTACCGCTTATAGATCATTGCAGGAATTGTAATTTCCTTCGATGAAGGAGTATAGCGCCAACCAGATTCTAAATCAATGAGTGAATATTTTCTTTTAAATCAATTTTCGTTATGTTGTTGTTCATATCAGACTTACTTTTCGCTATTATGGTGTTAGCCAACTTTATTATTAGTTGTACTTTGTTTAGCATGTTTTAAGAAATGATTTAGAAAAGAAATATTTTCAAAACATGAGTTTTATGTTTCCGATGCATGGGGGAAAAACCCACCTCAATATGTAACTTGATTCAGATATGGAATTGACGGACAGTACATGTGCACATGTAGAGGACTGGGGGGACGGCGATACGTAACGCCCCCATATCATAGTTCATGACTAGGGATTACAGATGCCCCTAGATCCTAGTTTCATAGCTTGGAGGGTAACATAGATCTGCACCCCCAGTTCTAGTTCAGTGGCTTGGGAGACGACGATATGTAACGCCCCAAAACCACTAGTTTCAGGGACAATAGTGGCATACTTTGGGGGACGACGATACATAACGCCTCAAAGTCATGGATTTGCACTCTTGTCTCTAGTTAGGCATATGAGGGGACGGCGATACGTATCGCCCCTATATGTCAGGTTTTCAGAGACATATACAGATTCAGAAATAGTTTTTAGAAAAGGTTTTTAGAAAAGAAAGTTTTCAAAAAAACAGCAGTTTTATAAGAAACTTTCAGAAAAGATAAGTTTTACATAAAAATTTTTCGTATACAGTTATTTCTTGAACTTTGGTTTTAGAACCAAATATTTTTATAACAGTATTTCAATTTTCATCCACTCACTTAGATCGTACAACGGTCTAACCCCCACACTCCCAGTTTCTTTATTTTGCAGGTATTCTCGGAGGATGAGCTCGGAGGGATGGATATTGATGCAATCACTATGGTATGGAGTCCATCAGTTCAAGTCAGAGAGAGTGAGAGTCCAGTCAGAGTCAAGTAGAAGTCATGTATTAGTCTATGGTTAAGTTATAGTCATTGTAAAAGTAAGTGTTAGTGAGTATACAATTATTAATGTTGAGTTTGCATGTCATGTTATTAAGTTTAGGCTACAATCCCATACATAAGATATTTAAACAGAGCAAATAGTATTAGTATTGTTCATGGTTAGAGAGTCAGAGGCTCATGGGAATAATATGACCTATTCCATACCTGTATCATCTCCGGAATCGGGGATGTTACGAAGATGGTATCAGAGCATGGTCTAGGGAGTCAGTGACTGCAGTGGGTAGAGTTTTGGGGTTTAGTATACGCATTATGTCTGAGATACTCGTATGCGAGGCACTACCTCTCCAGTATCTTATCCTCGTATACGTCCTCAAGATCTATAAACATGTTAGTAAGTTTTCCCAGAGTATTCAAATAGTATTCGTTACGAGAACAACTATATTCTAGATCCAAGTTGAGAATTCTCATGTAGTTATCTTGGCTTATCACCATAAGTTTAGAACAATCTATGAAACGAAATAGTAAAGATCTAATAAAAATTACCCAAGGGAGTGGGAAAGGAAAGCTATACGAAAGCAAGGAAAGATGCATATATGTGTAAGCAGCCTAAGATAAAGAAAATTAAAAAGGTAGAATAAGACAGTAAAGTTCTAGGGATACCCACCCAGGACTGTAGAAAGAGAATAGAAAAAGCTCGAGCAAGTATTAATGTGCCTAGAAGATGTAAGATTCCTTCCCTCCTTAGAAAGTTCCTTCAACCCAATCCTATAGCCTTCAGGTACTTCGTATAGATAGTGAGTTCCCCGAGTAACGAGGAAAAGCCAGAAAGATAACAGAAGTAAGAAACCAAGATTAGTCCGAAGAGTTCCAATAGACAAAGATGCTGAAAAGGACCTAGAGAACTCCAGATCCCTAAACCCACACCCAGAAAATAATTAAAGATGTTTTCTAAGATGTAAAGAATAGAACCCAGTATAGCCCATGTTGGGGCAGTTGTGGAACCCCTTGGGTCGGATCGGTGCCCCAGGCAGCGGAAATGGGTCTAAGCCATAGAAATCAAGTATGAGTGTAATTTTAAATTATTTAATGAAATACTATATTCCATTACGGGTGTATAGGAAAAAACTAGGACTGAATCGGAGTCCAGAAGCTCCAAAACGAAGCAAAACAAAAACAGCACGCGTCGAGGGCCTGAAGCGCGTGAAGTTCACGCGTGCACTGTAGCACCCATATCTGAACTTTTTTTTTTTTTTTTTGCTTTTTTTTCTTAATACATTTCAAAAGCTCAACTCTCTGGAAAATTTCCAGAGAGCTGATGCAATTAGGGTCTATTACCCTAATTGCTTCCGATCTTCCATAAACACTTCAAAAACACTCAAAATTAATTTTTAATTTCAAAACCAACATTAACACATGTTATAAAATAAAAATCAAGTTTTTCAAAATATCAAATATTTGTACAAAAATATAAATTTATTCTAAATACGCACTTGCTTAAATTTTGAATATAATACATAAACCAGATTAGAATCCCAATAATAAATGTCTCGTGAACAATTCTAGATCACCCAAACGTGGTCAAGTGATTCTAGAATGGTAGCCATAGCTCTAAGCTTTAATCTAGAGTTCCAAATTCTACTTAATTGTTTTATGTCCAACATGAACATCTTTGACCTAATTACGAGCATGTTGTATTTATACTTCTAAAGTATCCTAACACAATTGATTAGCCTTATTCAACATTAAGCTATGTGATCATGCATCTAATACATAAATGAACATAGCTTTGGAGAAGATCAAATCTTACCTAGTAAGCTTAATGCAAGATCCAATCTACTATTTGTTGAAATTGTTGGAGAACCTCCAATGTGTGTAAGCTCAACTTCAAGATCTAATCTCAATTTCCAACGCAAGCAAGCTTCACTTCAAGATCTAATCTTGATTTCTCTTTAATGAAATGTTTTAGAGACCTCACAAGCTTATCTAAACACTTCTCTAACTTAGGCTAATTTCTCTAAGAATTTGCTTGTATTTGTACTTGTAATTAAAACCTTCATAAAGCTTGCTATTTATAGCAAAACTTAGGCAATTTTTAATTAATAAAAGTTGTAATCAACTTTTAAGTGGGCTTAATCTAATTTGTCCAAATATGTATAATTAGGTATGACTAATCTCCATTGTCTCCCACTTTAATTTAATCCAATTAAATCAAGTCAAGGATTAGGAAATGGATTAGTATTGCTCGGGGACTTATTTTTCTTGAGTTATTAATTTTGAAGTTATCTAATTTACTTGTATCTAATTTTCTTTATTTTTATCTGTAATTTTTATTTCTTTCTTTTATTTTCAGGTGATTGAAAAATGGAACATTATTGGGAGATTGAAAGATTTCGAGCTTTACTAGAAGAAGATACACCCCAAATCTGGGAGCAACAGTCCGGTTTTCTGAGGCCTGTTGTCCAGCCCAACAACTATCACAGGATGCCAGAACCAAGCAATACTACATTTGCTCAACAGATGGAAATGAGGAGATGTGTAATATGTGATGGTAACCACCCGAGCGATCAACGTATATACCTTTCAGAGTGGCAAAATTATTGGAATCATTCAAGGTACGAAGAATCATCATATTTTCCATCTTATCCACCATCCATCTACAATCTTCATCAAGAACCAGAACCATCAGAGGAAGATCAGTTGATTCACATGCTCAAAGATTGGTTCGAGGAACGGGAAGCTCAATTTGATGCACAAATTCAGAGTCAAGCGGCATCTATACAAAGGATGACAAATCAAGTTAGGCAATTAACAGATAACCTGAATCACATATCTCACGGAGCAAATTCAAATACTGCTGAAGAAGCCTTCGAATATCCTGAGATTCATCATGACATCATAACAGAGGACGAGGCTGAGCAGTATCAAGAATCTGAAGTATCAGTTCAGGAGCCCAAACCAACAAAGTCTCTGTTTAATTTCTATTATTCAGACTCTGACTCTGATGAAGAAGCTGAGCTGTTTGTACCAACTGCACCAACAAATGAGGATGAAATTTTGTATCCTCAAAATGAAGATCTTGGAGATTGCTTTGCACTGATGTTTGAAGAAGATCTACCTCAGCCAATCATTTCACTCAGATCAGATGATGAAGACCTAAAAATAGACATAACTTTACATCCTCAGGGTGACACTTATGGAGCATGCATTTCACAGATGACAGATGCAGAATTGAATACGAAAATTTTAAAATACATCTGTGAAGAAAAGATGGAGCAAGAAACAGAGCAAATGGAGGAGCAATTGTCAGACCAAATTGAAGATCCAGAGCATTCAGGGGAACCATCACTGTTTTGGGGAGTACAATTTAGAGATATCACCCAGAAGCTTGACAGAATGGAAATCCCATTCCAAGTCAAGCACCATACAAGACCTCTTGGTTTTCTTTCTTTCTTTTCAGAAACCACTGGAGCAACAAAGGTTAAAAAGGTGGCACAAGCACTGAATGAGACAAAAGTCTTTTTGCCCCTTTACCGTTGGAAAAGACCCTTCAAAAGCAACGCACACGGGATTGTCTTTAATCGGACGTCCAAAACGACGTTGAAACCTCATTGACGGATAGATTTCAGTCACGTCTGGCTGAAGACGAAAAATTTAGCGCTAGCAGAGAGGCAACCCATGCACTTTGTTGTCATTTCTATTTTTATATTTTGTGTATACATGTTGTAGAGTTTTTAATTTTGTATGTTATTTTTGTAGAGAAAAGCTCAACCAAAGCATAAGACAGAAGGAATGGTGTTTGGCAAAAATAAGAGATAATTCATTAGCAATGGCTGAGTAAGGAATGGATTCTTGAGACGCATCCTAATGAATTTATACTAAGCGAATGTCGTATTGCATACACAATTCTGTTGCCTTAATTATTGCTTTGATTTGCTTTTCTGTTGTAATTATCTTTATTTTCATAGACATGATCCAGACTTTTTGACCTTTCACGATTGCTTTTGTTGTTTAGCTAACAATCGTCCTTTGGAAGATACTAGTGCTATTATTACTCACCATTTTCAGGTTTTATAAATTCAACTCATCATTGCACTTTTGAAGACATCCAGAGTAAAACATGGAAGCTACTTCAAGAAGACGAGTTGAAAACATTTGTGTGTTTTGCGGTACTAGTGTTGGTACTAAGCCACAATACGTAGAAGCATCACAAAATTGGGTCGAGTCTTAGCTGCAAGGAATATGCACTTAGTATATGGCGGAGGCAATCTTGGACTAATGGGGATCGTTTCAAAGGCCGTACAAGAAGGAGGCAATCACGTTTTGGGAATCATCCCAAAACCCTTGGCAGAGGCAAATCTTATTGGACCATCAAACGGAGAGGAACTGATCGTGCCAGGTATGTCTGAACGATTGGTAGAAATGATTAATCGTGCTGATGCTTTTATTGCTTTGCCATGTGGCTTGGGTACATTGGAGGAAATTTTTATAGTGTTATTTTGGGCGAACCTAAACATACACCAGAAACCGCTTGGATTGTACAATGTTGAAGGATTTTATGATTTTCTTGTGTTTTTCTTGATGATGCTCGGAGAAATAGGTTCGTGTCAAAACCTATGAAAGAACTCATCTTTACTGCCAGAACTGCTCCGGATCTAATAGACCAACTCTTAGCCTTATGAACCACAAGTTGACCATATCCTTTCAAAGATAAATTGGTCTGAGGACGATCGTGGTAAGAGGCGTCGGATTAATCTGGATCTTAACCTTTAATTTACTGTAGAATTTCAGCTAATCATGTATTATCTTCTAAACTCTTCTTCTACTGTTTAAGACATTGTGGACAATGTCTCATTTAGGTTTGGGAGAGGGAATTAGTTGATCAGTACCTTGTTTTTAGTTTGTGTGTTGTTTTTATTTTTTAGTCCAAAATTTTTCAAAAAATACAACAAAAAAATTGAATTTTTTCAAAAATGACAAAAATATTTTGTGTTTTTGTAATTTTTTTTTTTTTACTAAAAATGTGAAATTAGTAAGAGATAGCTGAGTGACCGGCGTAAAAACACACGTATAACGCAAGCGCACGTATCGTTCAAGTAGTATAAAAATATCGATCCCACGAGGACTTAATTTCTACTGTTGTTATTAATTATTGAATCTATTTAATTACAAATATCTAATTAAAGGGAGAATGGAATTGATTGCTTGATTGATTTGGTTGATTGAAGATTTGCTAAATAAATAAATAAAAAGATAAAAGAAAATACTAAGGAAAATAATAAAAGACACAAAGATCTAGGGTTGTGATTTCTTTTAATATCATTTTAAAGATGAAGTGGTTATCTTAAAGTTGGTAATATATTGATTATTAACCTGGAGCACTAAATTATGTGTAAGCCTCTGTCGATGGTCAGACACAAATACCCAGTATAACCCAATTGAACCATATTCCTATGTCAACCACATTACCTGGATTCATTAAGTCTAAGTTCCAATTATGGCTACCCTCGCCCGACAGGTATTCCTATCCTGTAAGGAAATCTATTAAAGGTTTATCTATCCTCAAGGAAGATCGTGGGCTATTAAGTCTAAGGCTGAAATCTAAAATCCCTATGTCTAGTTCATTTTAGATTTACCATATCAATCTTATTGGTGATCAGACAACAAGAAGCATTAAACTTAAGACTTAATAAATAAACCTTTAAATTACCCAACTATAAAATAATCCCTTATAAACCGGTGATATTAAAATCATCACAACCTCAGAAAACTAACACATAACTAGGACTAGTAAAAACATAAAAGTAAAAGACATAAAGTAAAAAGCTAAAAATAAACAATAAAATAAAATGCTAAGGTAAAAGGAATTACTTTTACTACTACTAATTTAGATATCTCCCATAAAATAATATATAAACTTGTGATAATATTACCAACCGACCAGTCTGGCGGTATCCGGATTAAGTCAAATTAAGTCCAACCAGCATTAAGGCGGAACCAAAAATAAATTTACCAACCGACCAGTCTGGCGGTATCCGTGATTAGTCAGGTTTAAAACAGATTAAAATTAAATTACCAACCGACCAATATAGCGGTATCCCTTATTAAGTCAATATTTTAAATAGTGAATATATTATTTTTAAGGGAGATTAATCTAAATAGTAACAGTAAAAGAATTACCTTTCACCCTAGCTGAAAAAGTTACTTCAACATGGTGAATAGTAAAAACTGTAAAAAGTAAAAAGAAATTAAATTACTATTACAAAACGTAATTAAATTATTTACAAAACTAAAAAAAATAAAAATAAAAATTCTAGAGAGAGAAACTCTCTCTAGAGAGAGAAAGCAAGAGAGAGAAAGGTACATTAAAAATGAAAATTCGCGGCCTATTTATAGCAAAACAAAATTCACTGTTTGGGAACTGTTCGCGCGTCGCGACGCTAAGGCTTTGCGCGTCGCGACGCTCAAATGTCGACGTGGCACAATGAGACGGCGACACGTAGCGAGGCGGCTAACTGTGCAACTGACACGTGTCAAGGCGGCTAATTCTCAATTATTGTGATGACGTCATCGATGACGTGGCGATGACGTGGCGCTGACGTGGCGTAGGCGTGTGTTGCGTTTGTCGGCACAATAGGATCGCGACACGTGGCGACACGTGTCATGCTCTGATTGGCTGAGGCTGACGTGGCATGTTGACTCGGTTGACTTGCTGACGTGTCTGATGACGTGGCACGACACGTGGCATAGTTGACTCGTTGACCAATGACATGGCTGATGACGAGGCGACACGTGTCATGTCAGAGTGTCGGCAGCATCTGATGTTGACACGTGTCACGGCGCACGTTAGTAGATCGGATGTGATGGTGACACGTGGCACGGCGCATTTTAGCAAAGTCAAACTTTTCAAATTGTTGACCGTTGACCATGGCGCATTTTAGCAGAACCGGCTCACGCTGGGCGTCGCGGCGCGCAGTGTTTCAGCGTCGCGACGCGCAAGAGACGAAAATATCCCTGTTGACTCATTTTTGTCCGGTTTTGCCCCAAATTGCCTCCAGTGCTGCCAAACTTTATTTATAACTCAGCAAAACCTCAAACTATCAAAACTACATCAAAACAAAAATAACAAATCACAACAAAACTCAAACAAATATAAAAAAGAAAAAGTGGGAAATAGTGATATAAATACCACTCATCACACCCCCAAACCTAACATTTTGCTAGTCCTCGAGCAAAATACAAAATAAAATAACATAATAAAATTTAACTAAGCCACTTTCGTAGGGATCACGGTTACATTTAGCATATGCAACAAGCCTTTAAACCCCTAGGTGTCCCTAGTGGACGAGTGTAGTCTCGTGAGGGCTTACAGCAATGATACCCACAAACATTTTACAAAAGTAAAAAGGTATTAAAACTAATGCACACAAAAGCAAAAAGACAAGCGAAAAGAGAATAAAGAAAATTAGTAAGTGACTAATCAGGTGAAAAATCTACTCCAAGTTACTAGTTGTTTTGTTTCTTTCTAAATTACCGAATAAGTAAATCTCCGATTGTTTTTACCATTCTCCATATACACAGCTAACAAAATATTAATCATTTCATTTTTGCCCACAACAGTCATAAGTGCAGTTGATAAGAGAGTAATATTTTTGTCCTAAAGTTCTATCAGATTTCACACCTTTTTTTGTAGCAATGGAATAATTTTTCTGATTTTTCTGATTTTTTCTTTCTTTGATTTTTTTCTATTTTTTATTTTTATACAATACCTTCCGTCTATGTAGCGAGCTTTGGGTCGGTGGCTCCCAAACCAGTTGGCTTTAGGGCACCAGGTGTTAAGACACCCCTACGAACTTAATTACTCAGACTTCAGATATATATATTTATTTTTGGCAGCATCTTTGATCCATGTAACGAGCTTTGGGCCAATGACTCCCAAACCAGTTGGTTTTAGGGCACTAGGTATTAAAATACCCTTACAGACTTAATAACTCGGATCTCGGACTTTTTTTTTTTTTTTTTTTTTTTTTTTTTTTTTTTTTTTTTTACTCCATCACTATTCAGAGATGCTTCCTCCAATTAAACTATAGCACGGAATATTACAAACTTTTCAATTTTAGCTCATGTCCGTATGTTTCCATGTAAGTTCATAATACCTGTCAACTGAACATATGAAGATCCATTTTAGTCAGTGTTAAAGAGAATTCACAAATTAAATAATTTAAAAGGAAATAAACAAAAATTAACTTGTTTTGAAATAGGTTTGAGATACGTCTCAGGAGTGGAAATTCCTTACTCGGCTATCTTTTACCAATTCCACCTTTTTAGTCAAAATAAAAACACAAAAATGCAAAATATTTTTGTAATTTTTTGAAAATTTTTCAATTTTTTGTATTTTTCGAAAAATTTTGGACTAAAATAAAAACAACATACTACTAAAAACAAGGTACTAATCAACTAAATCCCTCCCCCAAACCTAAATGAGACATTGTCCCCAATGTCTTAAACAGTAGAAGAAGAGTTTAGACGATAATACCTGGTTAACTGAAATTCTACAGGAAATTAAAGGTTAAGATCCAGATTAACCCGACGTCTCTTACCACGATCGTCCTCAGACCAATTTATCTTTGATATGATAGGGTCAACTTGTGGTTCATAGGCTATGAGTTGGTCTATTAGATCTGGAGCAAGTCTGGCAGTGAAGAGGAGTTCTTTCATAGGTTTTGAAATGAATCCATTTCTCCGGGCATCATCAAGAAACACACAAAGAAAATCATAAAATCCATCAACGTTGAGTAGTCCAAGCGGTTTCTGGTGTATATTCAGGTTCGCCCAAGATAGTACAATAAAAATTTCCTCCAATGTACCCAAGCCACCTGGCAAAGCGATAAAAGCATCAGCACGGTTAATCATTTCTACCAGTCGTTCAGACATACCTGGCACGATTAGTTCCTCGCCGTTTGATGATCCAATAAGATTTGCCTCTGCCAAGGGTTTTGGTATGATTCCCAAAACATGACTGCCTCCTTCCTGTACGGCTTTTGAAACGATCCCCATAAGTCCGAGATTTCCTCCGCCATATATTAGTGCATATTCCTTGCGGCTAATACTCGACCCAACTCCTGTGCTGCTTCTATGTATTGTGGTTTAGTACCAACAGTACTACCACAAAACACACAAATGTTTTCAACTCGTCTTCTTGAAGTGGCTTCCATTTTTCTATGTTTTTCTTTCTTGATTCTGAATGCCTTCTAAAGTGCAATGACGGGCTGAATTTATAGTACCTGAAAAAGGGTGAGTAATAATAGCAGAAGTATCTTCCAGAGGACGTTTGTTAGCTAAACAACAAAACAAATCGTGAAAGGTCAAAAAGTCTGGATCCTGTCTATGAAAATAAAGATAATTACAAAAGAAAAGCGAATCAAAGCAATAATTAAGGCAACGGAATTGTGTATGCAATACGCCACTCGCATAGTATAAATTCATTAGGATGTGTCTCAAGACTTAATTCTTTACTCAGCCATCACAAATGAATTAGCTCTCTTCTCTTTTTTGATTGACAAACACAATTCCTTCTGTATTAAAATGCTCCGCTTGTGCTTTTCCTTAAAAAATTATCACTAATCAAATCCCAACTTTGGTATTTTTCAGAAAAATCCGACAGAGTCTCCCCTGAATTTTTGATTATCCAATACAACCTAAATCTATCAAATGCCACAAACAAACACCAAATATCAAACTCAATTTCTTCGCCCCCAATTACTACGAAATCCCATCGATCTGATAATTTCTAAACTCAGAATTCAGCCAGTTATTCACTGCTAAACTTCCAAATTCACAATTCTCCAATTTCAACAACATCAACCACAAACTCATTCAATTTTCGATCATCCCCATTTTACTGCCAAAATTTCAAAACCTGTAACATTCAATTTCAAAATTAACCACACAAATTATCCACAAAAATCAGATCTGATTATGGAAGGTTTTGATCGTGGGTTTGGTGACTGTCTTGGTGATTCACGGTGTGGGTATCTCGGCTTTGGTCTGTTTTGGCAGTGGATCACGGTGGTGGGTGCGGCTGTTGGTGGGTTGATTCGGCTTCGTTCTTGATGGATCTTGGCAGTGGGTTCAGTCACGGTTTGGTGGTTCACGGCTCGGCAAGGGTCTGGTTTGTCTCAGTTTGGTCGCAGGTGATGGCTGCTGGTTTCGGCTACTGTTTGGATGGTGATGGCTCGGTGTGGTTGATGATGATGGCTCGGTGGCTCGCGGTTGAGTCACGGCTCAGTTGAGGGCGGAGTTTTGCTCGGTGGTGAGGTTCACGGCAGATCTGGCTCGGCAAAGGGGGTTTCTGTGGAAGTTCTCGGTGGGTTTGGCGAAGCTTGGTTTTGATGGTGATGGATGGTTTGGCTCTCGGCGAGGTGGTGTGGTTCGGTTGGTGCTTCTCGGTGTGGATCTCGGCTGGAGGTGGCTGGATCTCGGTTGGTGAAGACTTGCTCACGGCAAGGATGGCTCTCGGTGGGTTTTGGTCACGGCAAGGGGTGGATCTTGGTTGATGGTGGCTGGTGAGCTTGGGTGGATCTTGCGTGATGGGTGGTTGAGCTATGGTGGATCTCGGTTTTTGGTGGCTGGATCTTGGTTGGTGAAGATTCTGGTTTCGGTGAGGGTGGCTCTAATCGTGAGTTATGGTGGTTGGTGGTTGGTGGTGATGATTGCAGTCTCGGCAATAGCTCTCTTTTGGTGGGTCTCGGCTGGCTGGAGAAGGCTTGGTGAAGGTTTCTGGTTTCGTGATGTTTGAGGAAGAAGAAGAAGTAAAAATGAGATCTGTGGTGCTCTGCTGTTTGTTTTGCTGTTGTTTTTGAGTCAGCGTCGCGACGCCAAAAATTGCCTAGCGTCGCGACACTCGGTTCTTTAGGGCTAGGGTTTTGACTCGGGATTTTTTTTTTTTTTTTTTTTTTTTTTTTTTTTTTTTTTTTTTTTTTTTTTTTTTTTTTTTTGGCAAAACCATGTCTTGCGACAGATAAATCCATAGGGACGCGTCCCAAAAGCTGACTTCTTACTCGGCCGGCTTTTCTGGATTGACTTTGTTTCTTCGTGATTTTGTCAAATTTTTATTTTGAAAATCCCGCTTTTACTGGCCTCTTATGTCCTGAAAAATTCCGTTTTTATTTTTCCTGCAAAACTAACACACAAAATTAAAAAGTTCACACAAAATATGAAAAATAAATCACAACAAATTGCATGGGTTGCCTCCCTGCTAGCGCTGAATTTTTCGTCTTCAGCCAGACGTGACTGAAATCCATATGTTAAGGAGGTTTCAATGTCGTTTTGGATGTCCGATTAAGGACAATCCCGTGAGCGTTGCTTTTGAATGGTCTTCCAACGGTAAAGTGGCAAAATGAGTTTTGTTTCATTCAGTGCTCGTGCTACCTTTTTAACTTTTGTTGCTCCAGTAGTACCTGAAAAGAAAGAAAGAAAATCAGGAGGTCTCGTATGATGTTTGACTTGGAATGGAAGTTCCATTCTGTCAAACTTCTGGGTGATATCTTTGATTTGTACTCCCCAAAACAGCGATGTTTTTCCTGAATGCTCTGGATCTTTATTAAGGTCAGACATTTGCTCCTCCATTTGCTCTGTTTCTTGCTCCACCTGAGGATGAAAAGATGAGTCAGACATTAGGTCTTCATCCTCTGATTCGGGTGAATTGATTGGCTCAAGTTGATCTTCTTCAAACATTTGTGCAAAACATTCTCCAAGATCTTCATTTTGAGGATACAGAATTCCATCCTCAATTTTTGATGCAGTTGGTAGAAATATTTCAGCTTCATCCTCGTCAGAATCTGAATAATAGAAATCAAATCGAGACTTTGCCGGTTCAAGTTCCTGAACTGATACATCTGGTTGTTGATACTGCTCAGCCTCCTCCTCTGTTGAAGTGTCATTGTGGATTTCTGGGTTCTCGAAGGCTTCATCAGTGTCATCTGAAACTGGTTCTTGAGGTATGATGTTCTGGTTTTCTATTAATTGTCTGATCTGATCTGTCATTCTCTGCATGGATTCTGCGTTACTCTGAACTTGTGCATCAAATTGAGCTGTCTGTTCCTTGAACATGTGAATCAATTGATCTTCCTCTGATGATTCTGGTTGTTGATAAGGATCGAAGGAAGATGGTGGATAAGATGGAAAATGTGATTCTGTGAAATGTGATGGTTCTTCGTACCATGAAGGATCTTGATAGTTCTGCCACCCTGGATGGTAGTTGTATTCGCAATAATCACTTGGGTGGTCACCATTACATATGTCACATCTCCATATTGAGTTCTGTTGAGCAAATGTAGTATTGCTTGGTTCTGGCATCCAGTGATAATCATTGGGCTGGACAACAGGCCTCAGAAAACCGGACTGTTGCTCCCAGATGTGGGGTGTATCTTCTTGTAAAGACGTAGTCTTTCAATCTCCCAGTAATGTTCCATTTGTAAGTCACCTGAAATCAAAAGAAAGTAATAAAAATTACAGATAAAAATAAAGAAAATTAGATACAAGTAAATTAGATAGCTTCAAAATTAACAACTCAAGAAATATAAGTCCCCGGCAACGGCGCCAAAAACTTGACCGGCGTAAACACACACGTATAACGCAAGCGCACGTATCGTTCAAGTAGTATAAAAATATCGATCCCACGAGGACTTAATTTCTACTGTTGTTATTAATTATTGAATCTATTAATTACAAATATCTAATTAAAGGGAGAATGGAATTGATTGCTTGATTGATTTGGTTGATTGAAGATTTGCTAAATAAATAAATAAAAAGATAAAAGAAAATACTAAGGAAAATAATAAAAGACACAAAGATCTAGGGTTGTGATTTCTTTTAATATCATTTTAAAGATGAAGTGGTTATCTTAAAGTTGGTAATATATTGATTTATTAACCTGGAGCACTAAATTATGTGTAAGCCTCTGTCGATGGTCAGACACAAATACCCAGTATAACCCAATTGAACCATATTCCTATGTCAACCACATTACCTGGATTCATTAAGTCTAAGTTCCAATTATGGCTACCCTCGCCCGACAGGTATATTCCTATCCTGTAAGGAAATCTATTAAAGGTTTATCTATCCTCAAGGAAGATCGTGGGCTATTAAGTCTAAGGCTGAAATCTAAAATCCCTATGTCTAGTTCATTTTAGATTTACCATATCAATCTTATTGGTGATCAGACAACAAGAAGCATTAAACTTAAGACTTAATAAATAAACCTTTAAATTACCCAACTATAAAATAATCCCTTATAAACCGGTGATATTAAAATCATCACAACCTCAGAAAACTAACACATAACTAGGACTAGTAAAAACATAAAAGTAAAAGACATAAAGTAAAAAGCTAAAAAATAAATTACAATAAAATAAAATGCTAAGGTAAAAGGAATTACTTTTACTACTACTAATTAGATATCTCCCATAAAATAATATATAAACTTGTGATAATATTACCAACCGACCAGTCTGGCGGTATCCGGATTAAGTCAAATTAAGTCCAACCAGCCATTAAGGCGGAACCAAAAATAAATTTACCAACCGACCAGTCTGGCGGTATCCGTGATTAGTCAGGTTTAAAACAGATTAAAATTAAATTACCAACCGACCAATATAGCGGTATCCCTTATTAAGTCAATATTTTAAATAGTGAATATATTATTTTTAAGGGGATTAATCTAAATAGTAACAGTAAAAGAATTACCTTTCACCCTAGCTGAAAAAGTTACTTCAACATGGTGAATAGTAAAAACTGTAAAAAGTAAAAAGAAATTAAATTACTATTACAAAACGTAATTAAATTATTTACAAAAAAAAAAAAAAAAAATAAAAATAAAAATTCTAGAGAGAGAAACTCTCTCTAGAGAGAGAAAGCAAGAGAGAGAAAGGTACATTAAAAATGAAAATTCGCGGCCTATTTATAGCAAAACAAAATTCACTGTTTGGGAACTGTTCGCGCGTCGCGACGCTAAGGCTTTGCGCGTCGCGACGCTCAAATGTCGACGTGGCACAATGAGACGGCGACACGTAGCGAGGCGGCTAACTGTGCAACTGACACGTGTCAAGGCGGCTAATTCTCAATTATTGTGATGACGTCATCGATGACGTGGCGATGACGTGGCGCTGACGTGGCGTAGGCGTGTGTTGCGTTTGTCGGCACAATAGGATCGCGACACGTGGCGACACGTGTCATGCTCTGATTGGCTGAGGCTGACGTGGCATGTTGACTCGGTTGACTTGCTGACGTGTCTGATGACGTGGCACGACACGTGGCATAGTTGACTCGTTGACCAATGACATGGCTGATGACGAGGCGACACGTGTCATGTCAGAGTGTCGGCAGCATCTGATGTTGACACGTGTCACGGCGCACGTTAGTAGATCGGATGTGATGGTGACACGTGGCACGGCGCATTTTAGCAAAGTCAAACTTTTCAAATTGTTGACCGTTGACCATGGCGCATTTTAGCAGAACCGGCTCACGCTGGGCGTCGCGGCGCGCAGTGTTCAGCGTCGCGACGCGCAAGAGACGAAAATATCCCTGTTGACTCATTTTTGTCCGGTTTTGCCCCAAATTGCCTCCAGTGCTGTCCAAACTTTATTTATCTGCAAAATAACAATAAAACACATCAAAACGTTCAAAAACTCAAGAACTATACAAAATATTAAGTTAAATGAGTGGGAAATAGTGATATAAATACCACTCATCACTGAGTAATGAGTTTTCACTCCTGAGACGTATCTTAAACCATTTTGAAGCAAGTTAGTTTTTGTTTATTCATTTTGAATTATTTAATTTGTAAATTCTCCATAAAACGGACTAAAATGGATCTTCATATGCTCAGTTAGCAAGTATTATCAACATACATAGTAACATACGGACATGAGCTAAAATTGAAAAGTTTGTAATATTCAGTGCTCTAGTTTAATTAGAGGAAGCATATCAAAAAGCAATGGAGTAAAAAAAAAAAAACGTATGAGGTCCAAGTTATTAAGTCTGTAATGGTGTTTTAGCACATAGTGCCCTTAAGCCAACTGGTTTGGGAGTCACTGGCCCAAAGCTCGCTACATGGATCAAAGATGCTGCAAAAAATATATATATCTGAAGTCTGACTAATTAAGTCCGTAGGGGTGTCTTAACACCTGGTGCCCTAAAGCCAACTGGTTTGGGAGCCACCGACCCAATACTCGCTACATAGACGGAAGATATTGTATATAAATAAAAAAAATCAAAAATCAAAGAAAAAAATCAGAAAAAAATTATTCAATTGCTACAAAAAGGTGTGAATTCTGATAAAACTTTAGGACAAAATATTACTCTCTTATCAACTGCACTTATGACTGTTGTGGGCAAAAATGAGTTGTTTAATATTTTGTTGGCTGTGTATATGAAAATGGTAAATATAATCGGAGAATTTACTTATTCAGTAATTAGAAGAAAGAAAACAACTAGTAACTTGGAGTAGAAATTTCACATGATTAGTCATTAACTTCTTTATTCTATTTTCGCTTGTCTTTTTGCTTTTGTGTGCATTAGTTTCACTACATTTTTACTTTTGTAAAATGTTTGTGGGTATCATTGCTGTAAACCCTCACGAGACTACAACTCGTCCACTAGGGACACCTAGGGGTTTAAAGGCTTGTTGCATACGCTAAATGCAACCGTGATCCCTATGAAAGTGGCCTAGATAAATTTTATTTTAAAGATGTGTTATGTTATTTATTTCTGTGTTTTTTGCTCGAGGACTAGCAAAATGTTAGGTTTGGGGGTGTGATGAGTGGTAATTATATCATTATTTTCCACTCATTTGACCTAATATTTTGTATAGTTTCTTAAGTTTTGTGAATATTTTGATGTGTTTTGTGTTATTTTGTAGATAAATAAAGTTTCAGGACATTCTGGAGGTGATTTGGGGCCAAAACAGTGAAAACGGACGAAAAGGGCAAAATGGTCATTCTACGCGTCGCGACGCCTAATGTGCACCGAGTCCATGCTAACGTGCGTCGGGTCCACATGTCAAAATCTGAGAAGTTTGACTTTGAAAACGATGAAGTTTATCTTCCTTGAGGATAAATAACCCTTTAATAGATTTCCTTACAGGATAGACATATACATGTCGGGCGGGGGTAGTCATAATTGGAACTTAAACTTAATGAATCCAGATAATTTGGTTGACATAGACATATGGTTCAATTGGGTTAAACTGGGTATTTGCGTCTGACCATCGACAGAGGCTATTGCATAATTTAGTGTTCCAGGTTAGTAAACCGATTTATTACACAAACATAAAATAATCACTTCATCTTTTAAAAAATATTAGAAAGATTCACAACCCTAGATCTTTGAGTCTTTTGTTATTTTCCTTAGTATTTTCTTTTGTTTATTTTATTTATTTTAATTAAGGAAAACCACATTCAACCAATCAAACAATCATTATCTTCTCCATTTAATTAGATATTTGTAAATAAATAGATTCAACAATTAATAACAACAGTAGGAATTAAGTCCTCGTGGGATCGATATTTTTATACTACTTGAACGATACGATATTTTTATACTACTTGAACGATACGTGCGATTGCGTTATACGCGTGTGTTTACGCCGGTCAACTGTCTCATTTAATCATCATCTACAAGATCACATAGTCATAGCTATGCTTAGAAGTTAGACTCACGACACGACTCCATTCTCGCACAATTCAAAGAGATCACATGTACACACACACACACACACACACACACACACACATATATATATATATATATATATTCATTGGGCGGGTTACTTACCTGGTTTCCCGAATACTCTTGATCATAGTCAAATCTATCAAAACAAATTATAAAACGCGGTTAGGATCGCAGTTTTACGGAAATCCCGACTTACTATAACAAACTTTCTGGAATACCCAAAACAAGTCTAATACCCTTATTCCATCACTATTTACTATTCCAAAGCAATCAACTAGCTCAAATCCTCAAATTACGCATTTTCAAAAAATCTTCCGTAAATTTTTTTGATAACACTAGAGAATGTTCTTGGACCCTCTGAAACTTTCCCAAACCATCCAAACAATATCATATCATCATAATTAACTCATATATATCATTTCGTTCATCAAAGCACAGACACACGCAGATTTCGATTTTACCGGAAACTCGTTAATCCTACCGGATCGATCTAATTCATTCTGATTTCACCTGAATTTTACCAATAGCACAAATTCAATACACTCTAATTTATTCAATTCAACACATGCCAACACATTATTCTATGATACTACCAGAAGCATCTGAACACAAATTAACTTAACTAAAATAATGAGATTTTTACTAGAAGGTCTTACCTAGATCCGAGAGTACCGACAAACTCACTACGTTCTCACGAACGTGTAGGAATAAACGGAATTCGAATCAGAACTACTGTTCAAACGGATGCTACTGTTCACTGTCTCTTTTTCCCTCGTTTACCAAGTACGGATCGGAGAAACCGGCACCACCATCTTGTAGTACTCTCTGAGGGCTTCGATATGGCGGGTGGCTCAACACGTAGATCAAAACGATAAGTCGGGATCAAAACTTGGAATCTCGCACGTATCTCCTCCATTTCCAGCCATTTCCGGTCACTTAAGGTCTGTCGCCGGCCACCCATCGTCAGAGGATGGCCGAGCACACCTGGGGCCGCTGTCACGCCGGCCAACGGAGGCTAGATGGCCGGCTGACGAGGCCTCCTCTCTCAGGAACGAAATGGATCGGATGAGGTCGAGTGGGGCTTTTGCAATTCTTCTGCTATTTTTGTAATTCTGTGAAAGCTTTGAGTTTAAATAAGAAACTTTTTGAAAAATACTAAAAAAACCCCATGAAATTGCAAACCAGCCCCTGTCATTGGGATTCTTCAAAAATTTATATTTTGAGGTCGAAAAGTGTTCAACACGAAAGTTGTTCGTTTTCGAAATACCTTTCTAACAGATTAAAAATCAGCTCAATCAGAGTTCGTTTGCTATTTTATAGCTGAAAAATCGAAACATCCACCGAATCTAAAAATCGTGTAGCCAATTCTTTCAAATTTCTTGATTTTCAATGCAACGAGATTCCGTTATAAGACTTTCCAACACATTTTCAATGTTTAAACTCATTTTCTCCGACATCATCTCATTTCGAGACCTAAGCTTCGATACGAAAACCTTTCAAAACTGTTCTGAAAACTCGGGTTATTACATTGCTATTGGTCATATGGAGCACAAATTCTTTCTCTATTGGTTTTAACCTAGATGGACACGTATGGCCATCAATATATTCTGCTACTTGATGGTTATGGAAACCACAGGCAACCCTTAAACCTCACATCACATTGTCTGGAGGTATTGGTATACCTCGCAGCTCAAATGAGCATTCATATTTTTTAGTCTTAGTATTCCTTGTTAAGAATTGCCCATCAACGAGATACCATGGCGGTTTGTACTTTCCTCCTCGTTCACACATAAGATGGCACTTTGGCAGCTTGCCGCCTTTTAAATAACCACCACTCAACTTCCTTCGTCCAATTTATCATATCTTCTATATTTTAAAAAATCTATATAAAAAATATAACGAAGATGTATAAATGCAATATTATCGATCTTAACATAATTTATCTACTTTCAGTCGGATAATATTAAGAATCCAAAATATCTAACCTTACTACCATCCCTGGATATAAAATGATTGGTTAGAAGATTTTGTCATAATCCTTTAGGTTTCAGTACTAAATATTAAATTATGATAATAAAATAGTAGATTTCGAGTCCACGAGCATATAGCAATAAGTTATCTTCTTTCCTTTTATCAGAATCACACACTCTCCCTTGAGTGTGTGAGATATATATATATATATATATAATTTTTATTCTCTCTATCAGCATTCAGCACCAGCCACCAGCCAAAGTGCTGTGCTTATGCTCTCCCTAAGCTTTTGCATTTTCCTTTTTAGCATTGGTTTTGGCTTTTTTCTCTATGCTTTTTGAAAAACTTTGGGTGGACTCATTACCACTGGCATAATAGAGTACGATGTGATATTTGAACTTTTTGAGCATTGGCTTTTGCATTTGACCTCTTCTATTTGGTTATTTGATTCTTTAAAAGATGCGATTCGGTGCTAACTTAGATTTTGTACTTACAAATTTTTTTCCCCAAACAGTTGATATTTTTTTCCTCACATAATTGGTAGTTGTTGAATAAGAAATAATATGTAATTAAATTTTAACCGTTCATTATTATTAATATATGTGTGATAAAATATTATAAAAAATTTAATACAATTCAACAAGTCTAACTAGCCTTAAATTATATTTTGTGATGGTTGTAGTTTGGGTATCCTGAAAGATTACAAGTGAACAGTTGTGAAGGACGGACATTTCCATTTTTCTTTCTTCTTAGCGTCTACACTTGCCAAGTTTTTGGTGTTTAATTATGTCATATTATCATCTATACACACACTTTATAATCTAATTTGATATTCTAGGCATATTTAATTCCAGTAAATGACTTCGGTATTGTGACATTGATTTCTTTCAAATATTCATAAATAAATTTAACTCGTTCTAAACTCAAATGTCTGAATTGCGTTATCATAAAGCTAATTTAATAAGTGTTGGTAGACTTCTGATGATGGTAGATATCATATCATTGTAATGTTGTTAGGGATAAAAAAAAAAAACATTTTCCCAATGGATCTATTGTTATATTTCATAACTGAAACTTATATTTCGAATTGTATATTCGTAAAGTTGTAATGTATTAAAAATAATAATAAAATAGGAATTATTCCCATCAATAGTGGCATAGTCTGAATAATCTGAGTCCAGAGCATCGCACAATTACTACTAAATATTTGAAGGAAAAAAAAAAAACCACTCTCACAATGGATATAAATGAACTTTAATCTCATCTTCAAAGATGAGGAAAAAATACTCATGACTCAGTCAATCGGTGAATGGCTCTTTTTTAAATATGGAAAAAATAAACATAATCAAAATTAATTAAGTTATTGTTTTTTTTTTTCCCCTTTTTCTGCACCCATTATCAACTTCATCATGGACATTCAAGTCATGATTTAGAGAGAAAACTGCTAAAAATATAAAATAAAAAACTCATTAAATGAAAACTGAAAACTCACAAGATCAGAGTTCAATTTGTACAAAATACATAAAAATGATCACATATATACTGCAAAAAAAAAAAAAAGAACTTATAAACTACAGACATTATCTATGAGATACAAATGGGCAATAGCTATTTTTTAATAACCTGGCTGCTTTAGTATTTCCTATAATCAACAGTAAGGCAAGCCAATTTCTCCACCATGTCCTCTGTTTCCATATATATATATCTGTACTTCCATTTTATTGAAATAAATAAGTCTGATCATCCACTGCTTCTGGCTTGGAGTAAAATCCAAATCCAACCAGTGTGATGCAGTAGAATTCACAACCCCACATCTGGTGTGCCAATAGGCTGTAACCTCATAGCTTCCATAGCAAACTGCAAGAAAAATCGACAGCAATCACCGTTCATAAAGCGCGTATTCGACCAGATGAGCTTTCGTCGAGCTCAATATCAGCAGGATCTCCAATCCATGGTTTCCCTTCCCTCCATTGAAATTTAATTCTTAATTTCCCGTTTGCATCTACACCAACCACCTGCCCCTTGCTTGCATGAGTCTCCATTCCCCATCCCCATCGGGGAGTCACCAGCCCTTCTCTTATCCTCACTTTGTCCCCCACTTTGAATGGCCTAACCCTTTCCATTTCCCACGCTTTGCAAAGCCAGAGCCTCTCCATAAAGCAGAATGCCACCCATAATTCCCCATTCTCCATCCGATGTACCACTCCAATGCTTGAATGGCTTACCTCTCCCCATTGGTAAGTTGGAGTCGTAACTGATGCTCTCACTCTAACCCAGTCTCCAATCTGGAGTTCCTCTTCCTCCTCCACCTCCACCTCTGATGGATCAAGCATCCAAGTTTTTGAGCCAACTGGAGTATATATTCTGAGCTTCCCATCACCATCAATTGCAGATACAATGCCTACACTACCATGGCTATGGCCTGACCATCCAAATCTCGGCTGCTTCACAGAGAGTTTAACCCTTACCCTCTGCCCGACCATGAGCCTATCCACTCTTTCAAGATGAGAAGTAGGCCCTACCCACCTTTCTTGCTCACAACAAAAAGCAACAAAAGTGCTTCCATCCCATTTATCATCTTGATATCCAATTCCTTGAACAACACCAATACTTCCTGGTCCAATAGACTTCCAGTTACTGGCAATAGCTCTCAATCTCACCCACTCTCCCACTTCAAACATGTGCTCTATTTCAAGATCGGCAGGATCTCCTCTCCACAACCCAGGCAAACCAAAGAACGCAACCCTGACTTCTCCATCGGCATGAACACTAGTAATAACACCTCTAGAATCTGGCAGGGTCCCTCTCCAACCCCACCTTGGCTCAGCCAGGCCACTCCGGAAGCGGACATGCTGCCCAACTCTAAAGGAGGGAATCTTTTCAACATCCGTGTAATGAGTCATCGATCTCCCTTTTCGGAAACAGCAAGCCAACTCTAGATAACCATTGTCTTGTATACTATGAACAACAGCTAAGCTTTCCTTCCCAACAGTGTTCCAGTCATAACTTGGTCTCGTACCAATGCTTGGTTTTGAACGTACCCAATCACCAACTTCAAATCCGGAAAGCCGTTCAGCATCTCCAGGAGAAACTTTCCACAAGCTATGCCTTCCAGCAACTTTCGCCTACACAGAAATAAACACTGCTGATCTAAAGCAATTAACCAAAACAATGACAGGGCCTCACAAAGTTCATAAAAACGTGTTTCTTTTAAATTAAAAGTTTCCTATCAACTGCACATCTTTCAGGAAACAGATGAGAGTATTGTCTGACAAAATATCTAAAAGATAATAGAGGGCTGTATTTTTTTTTCCTAATAGTCTGAATGTTTGGTATGTAATTGTTTTTGGGCTATTTGCTTTTCGACTCCACTGAAAACAAGCTACTTTCAGTCGAATTAAGCGAAAATGTTTTATTCATCTAATACAAATGTTTGAAAAAGTTTGCTTAATAGATATTTCTAAAAATAGCCCAATAATGTCATTTATTATCTACAAACTACAACATAAAATTTAACAATTAGTTTACAAGGGCACGGCAATTCAAAACAACTTTCAAACATTTATATTTAGATATGAATGAAAAACAATCAATCATACCCTTCGGATTTATAGACCCAGGTCTACTCAGCCTTCAGATCGACTTCAATTTTAAAAAACCAAAAAAAACAGAAAACAGAAAACAAAAACAAAAACAAGAACAAAAACAAAAACGAAACTATAGCCGTAACCCGTAAGCATGCATTGATTTGCAGAGAGAAAATAATTCAACATAAACCACAGTTTAAAATTCATTTAAACACACATATGGTAATTAGACAACTTCTTACATTTAAAGCCCCGTCCATGTCAATCCTCACAATTTTTCCAACAGTAGCAGGAGTTTCCTTTGACCATCCAAGTCTTGGCTGGGTGACAGATGGCATCACATGAATCTCTTGTCCCAATTCAAAAGGAGGTACCTTCTCCACATCCGTAACAGAGCAACAAAACGGCTTGCACCTGGAGCAGAAAGCAATACCCACA
>SKCR01043448.1:0-46979 GCA_019454045.1 Zanthoxylum bungeanum | reverse complement strand
AGAGATATTCATAAGCCGTATTGACAAGAGGGACCATATAACATGCATCAAATACAAATTACATTTAAACCTTATTATTAGGGATTTTCTGCTAAGTGTCATACACCCTAAATCTAATCAAATTAGTTCCTAATAAGCATGCATAAATCCAGAAAACATGATTAAACATTGATTCAATGTAGGCTATGCATTTTAAGTGGCCTAGAATCAGACTTGCTCTGATACCATTTTGAAGGGGTCTGATACGGGTGAATCCGGTAACGCAGCGGAAGCGGTGAAAATCCGATTTTCAGATTTCAAAACTTTTTCTTGGATTAAATAAATAAACACATTTATTTAATTACCCAATAATCAAATAATGAAATAAAATTTCAAATGAATCAAATTCAAGTGAAATTACCAAATTACCCTTATATGGTATTTTGTCCATTTTAGTCCGAAATTGATCCAATCAATTTTGAATGATTCTAAATCATTTCTAAGATGAACTTAGCATGTTCAAAACATCAACACCAAAAGCCACAAAATCCCAAATCCCCAATTTCCTTACAAATGCCGTGCACCATTTGGAGGGCAAATTGACCATTTGGTCATTTCATGTCTCAAAACTCATCTAAATGAAATCCAATCAACATGAAACTTTGCATGCATCATATACACACCCAAATGCTCAACATATCTCAAAACCCCCAAATTTTGAATAGGTTACAAACCCTAATTTTTCAATTTCCACAAATTGGGCAATTAGGCCATTTACATTAAATCAAAATCAATGTTTCAATCATCAATCTTTCAACTAATTCAAGTCTCAACACAATGAAACAACTCAAGATCAAATCTAGGTCATTTAAGAGTGGGTCAATAACTCTAGAATAGCAACATGGTTTCATAAACCTTAAAAGAATACATATAACTACACTAGTTACACTCTTTGTTCATCATACATGCTCTACACTTTTAAACAAATTTCCATCATCAAAAACCACAAGAAATAAAGAAGAATAACTTAAGAAACTCATGAGAGGTAGCCTAGATCATAAGGAACAAATTCCTTTCTAATAGTAAGTTTAAGAAACTTACAAAATCCAAGCCTTTCTTTAGGTTTTTCTTTTTCTCCTTCACTTTCTTTCTTTGTCTTTCTTCAATGGAACTTTTTTTTTGATAAAGTGTATTAGGTTAATGAAATGAAAAATGAAAAAACAATTTATATGTGCAACTTTTGCACTATGGCCGAAATTAGCATACCAAATTCACCAAAATTGTAATTTCAATTTCATTTGCATTATTAGTAATCAACTTGCATAATATCTTTTATAACCTTTATTAGATATTTATTTTGGTCAACAATTGCAACTAATGTCATTTACTTTATTATCCTAACATAAGATATTTATATTTTAATTAATTTAATCATTTAACAATTAAATAATTAATTAATTAATCAAATACAAATATATTAAATATATGTATAATATTTACATAAATATTAAAAACATATATTCATTTAGGAAATAAGTCAAATAACTCATTTTGACTATTAATTAATGTGTATTTAAATTAATCAAGTATTAAATGTAAATACACAATAATTAAGTAAATGACTATCTAGTGTCTTTAGCATGTATCTTGCGTTTAACCATTAAACGACTTTATAAATAATCAATTTTTTATTTATGTTGCTCTAGTGCTCAACGAGTATGTTTCATTATTGAGACTCTCTAGGTTCAGGTATATCCGTTACGAAATCAAATTTCATGTCCATAATCTATCCACCCGTAGATTATGACGATCACGGATAATCTCGCTAAACCATACAGGTCGAGGTCATCGCAAATGTATAATTCCTCCGTCACAGGTATCCGGATAAATCCCAGAGATATAGATATGAACGTCAAATCTCTATCGGGATTATCCAGTCGACTATTCTATTAGCAATCTCAAAAAGAATGTTTAGAACTAGCTTCTAAACTTACCACGGGCCCATGGTTTTATCTGATTGCTAATCATATGGACTACCTATGCTCTGGTACACAGAACTGACGGATCCTATCTTGACACACATAGGACACCCTGAGGATCTATCTACACCCAACGAACAGGCGGAGGTCTGATCTAAATAGATCGGTGACGTGACTGCCATCTAGGTAGAGTGTAGAAGATGTCTCATGTGCCCACAATGGCATCTCAAGTCTAAGAATCACAAGTGCTACTCAACCCAAGAAGATTCTTATTGACGACGGCTGGTGTACCATCCATTAGAATCTTCGGTGAGTCGTTCGTGTTTATCCACTATAAACCCTACACGTCTATACTAGTCTCCAAGACTTATGGTTCATTGAGAAACCATTGGAATCATATATTCCAGTATACGACATGTACCGGTCTCAACGGGTTTACTATACTGACCAAGTAGTGTAAACCTTGACCAGGAACTGTCTGAGAATGACAACGTCATGATACAACTCAATGTCCGTTGCGACGCTTTTGCAACGGTACCATGACTAATCATTCTAGGTCATTACGTCTTTACCATATAAAAGATTAGATTATATTATAGAAACTGCATATATTATTACTAATAATAATGTTTTACAGAAGTATTTAACAAAATACAACCGGGAATTGGCGCTCTGAGCACCAACCCCTACAGTATGATGATGAGACCTAACAAAGATAATTAATTGGTTGCCAATTACACGAAAAAACCCTCAAAATATATTAAGCATTTTTTCCTTCCATTGAGTGATTCTTTCTCAAGATCCAAGATTGGCACTGGTTTTTTGGCCAAAGTCAAGACCTTTGTCCGTCGCAGATGTGTTGAATCATGAAGGCTTTGTTCCATATTGGTGTCTTGTCTAAGTTGTGATTTGTTGGCCAAAGTCAAGATCACTTCTTGTCCATCGACATCGATTACGAAGCTTTCCAAGGTCAATGGGTTTCGCTTAACTGGGATCATTAAGTTTGTTGTGTCAAAGCCAAGGCTTAGTTGATTCAGAGGAAAAATGCTAGGGAATATATTGGATATATTGGCATATATAAGATATATGTTTCGGACTTGGATGTCCACCTACTGGATCTAGGAATTGGATGAGATCCAATTGATCTTAGAGATCTACCTAGTTAATTATCATACAATTTGTTGGCCAAAGTCAAGATTGTGTGTTATTTAACGGGATCCTAGCCCACTAGGAAACAAGGTTTCCCGAGTACTCCACAGAGGGTTAGAGGCTCGCCGAAAAATAGTGAGAGGCAAATATTAAATTTGCAATATTCGTTTAGTTACTTGCCAATACGCGCTCATTTCAAATTTTTCGTCAATAAATTAATATATTAGTTGGACTAATATTTAATGTTGTTTTAAATTAAACAGTTGGACTGTATTCAAACTACTTCAATTATAGTTGATTATATAATTGGATTATAGTAATCAATATATTTGAATTTAACCAATTTAAATTATAGTTGATTAAATAGTTAGACTATAGTAATCATTATAATAAATAGTACCTAAAATCGTTGATTGGATAGTTGTACTATAGAAATCAAGAATAACTGAAAGATTAGTGTTTAAAACATAATCCTGGGTGAAAATATTATTAAACGACTTTAATTTTCAGATTGGGAATAAAATCTCAGGATAGTCCTGGAGAACGAGAAGTTACTTTATTTGATAAAATGACGTCTCGAGCCTAAGCCCGGAGTTGAGCAAATAGTAGAATATGATATTTGGAATATTCATGTGATGATAACTTTAGTGCTTAATCTGTTATGCTTGCCGCAAGACTCCTTAATTTCTAGTCAGAACTAAGGATTAGATCCTTATAGTATGATATTGAAATTGAAGGATTTTCACAGATCTATCCTTAGATCTTAGAAGTACAAATTGCAATAGAAAACTCTCAGAGAGTTAATGGCTATACTCAATGAGACAAAGCCAGAGTTTGCAATAAGGCAAGAAGCGCAAGGCGCATCTTACTTCGACATCCCAGGAGGCCAAGGCTTGGCCAAAGGCTTCTGGGGTGTGGAAAATGGGAAAAGGCAAAATCATTATAATCTTTTGGGAAGACAAATGACATATCCCAAGATGTCTGCCTAAACTGTGGCAAACGGGGTCACTGGAAGCGTGACTGCCGTATGGACAAGGAAGATATGAAGGAATTAAAGAGGGGCAAAGCTCCGGCTTCAACTATGTTTGTCATAAACATGTTCACTACTAGTATAAAATTGGATTTTGGATACTAAATATGGTACATAAATATGTACTGGTGTGCAGAATCTGCTGATAAGCAGGATACTGACTTCAGTTGAGATTAATCTGCGAATCGAAAACGAGATGAGAGTCGCTGTTTCAAACCGTAGAAACCTAAGTTTAGGAACTACCCTTCGGGTGTGTACTTAAATTAGGAAACTGTTAGAATGTAACTAGTTTGACTAGAAACATTATCTCTATATCAGGGTTTAACCCGTTGCGGGTATGCCTTTATATTCTAGAACACTAAAGTGTTTTATTTTATAAAGATGATATTGAGATAAACACATTAGATGTGAATAACAGTTTTTATATTTTGAATATAAATAAATCTCAAGCGTATAACATGACAAACTAATATCTCAAACTGAATTAATCAGTTGAGACTTATATGTGGCATTTTTGTTTGGGACATAACTAACAAGACTCGTATATCCACACTTTCGAAGAGTGGATACTAGGACAGATTTGATTCTATTCAAATGATGTCTACGAATCTAGTTTATTAGGCAAAGTGCCTAAAACACCTTTTACTTGGTAAAAGTGCAAGTGTCATCGATCTGTTAGCCCTTGTTCATAGTGACGTAAGTGGGCCCATGTCTAGCTAGGCTAGAGGTGGATATGAATGTTTCGTGACCTTTACGGATGTGGCATCGCGTTATGGTTATGTGTTTCTTGTGAAACACGAATCGGAAACTTTTGAAAATTCAAAGAGTTTCGACGCGAAGTATAAAAACAGATCGGCTAAAGTATTAAACCATCACGGTTAGACCATGATGAAAATACTTAAGCAATAAGTTTCTCAATTACTTGAAAGAGTATAGTATTCTTTCAATGAGGACTCCTCCCGGAACGCGTCAATTTGACAGTGTGTCCGAACTGAGAAACCGAATTTTGTTGGACATGATAAAGTTAATCATGAGTCGCTCTGAGCTACCATTTCCTTCAAGGGATACGCATTAAACAGTGCAAAACTTATTTTGAATAAGGTTCCACAAAAATATGTTTGACAGATTTATATAAGATATGAACAGGAAAGAAACCGAGTTTTCTCATTCCTGAAGATTTGGGAATGCTAGCATAAGTTTGGATGATACCAAACTAGAACCCAATCGGATAAGTGCCTAATTGTGGGTTATCCTAGGGAAACCAAAGTATAGTACTTATACAACTCACAAAAGAACAATTTAATTGTTGCTCGCCATGCGATTTTCCTAAGAGGAATACCTATATGCAGTGGTAAGTGGGAGGAAAGTAAAACTCGATGAAAATCGGAGTAATACTATTCCAGGCATCGATTCCTTAATGGAACACAAATAGTTCATCAAGGATGAAACTATACCAATAATCTTCTAATACACAAGAACCGCGCAAGTCGAAGAGAGTCAGAAAACAACATGGGATAGGGTTTCTGATCTTACCTCATGAAGATGTCAATCTTATTGAGGAATACGAACTGACTACGTATGAGGAAGTGATACAAGGTATCGACTCCCTATTATGGCAAAGTGCCATGAAGTCAGAAATGGATTCCATGTATACCAACTCAGTTTGGATACTGGTTGTTGTACCGGAAGGCATTGTGTCTATTGGTACTATATGAGTCTTCGAGGAAGACATACATGGATAGCAACATACAACGTACTAAGCTAGGCTTGTAGCGAAAAGGTATCGTTATCAACATTGTGTCGATTATGACGAAACCTTTTAACCATTGCCATGGTTAAATCCATTTGGACAATGCTTGCTATAGCTGCATGTTTCATTTATGAAATATGGCAGCTGAACGTCAAAATCGCTTTCCTTAAACGGAAACCTTTTGGAGGATGTTTACAATATCCTGACGGTTTTGTCACAGCAAAACGAGCAAACAAGGTTTGCAAGTTAATTCGATCCATTTATGGATTGAAGCAAGCATTGCGTTCTTGGAACTATATCGTTTTGATTTAATCGTAATGGTGTATGATTTAATTCAAAAATAAATATGATACTTGTGTATATAAGGAGGTTAGTGGGAGCGCACTGACAGTGATTGTCTTACATAATGATGATATATCATTTCTTGGAAATGACATTCCCATAAAACAATCGGCGAAAGCTTGGCTTTCATGAAAATTCTCCGTAGCATTCTTGGGAGAGACAACCTTTATTCTAGGAATAAAGATCTACTGAGATAGATCTAAAAGTTGTTGGCACTCTCCGAGAACTTGTACATTGAAATAAATGTACGCGACCTGGTGTCTCATACGCTTTGAGCATATGGAGTCACAATCAGGCCAATCCAAGTGATAGTCACTGGATTGATGTTAAGAACATCCTTAAGTATCTTAGATGAACTAAGGATGCTTTCTTATACTATGGAGAAGGAGAACTTGATGTGACTAGGTTCACCGTTGTAAGTTTCCAAACCGATAAAAATGACTATAAGTCGTAATTAAAGGTACTATAAAGTTTGAATAACGGAACAGTGAGCTGGAAATCTTCCATGCAAGATACTGTTACCGAATAAACAATAAAAGTGGATTATTGTTGCAGCTGAGGCAGCAATAGAAGCCTTTTGGATTGATAATAATCCTAATCAGATTAGGAGTAGTTCTGTTAGCAGCTGAGTTGGGCTTCAGCACAGGCTAAAGAATTAATGGTCTCATCAACTATCCAGATCTATACTTCAAATATTCATCTGATTCGTTCGGATCGTACATCGTGGCGATGTGATGATCGAATAAATCGCATCAGATGATAACCTTGCAAATCCGCTAACGAAAGCATTCCTCAGTAGAAGTTTGAGCGAACCGTACATAGTTCGGGTTTAGGACACTTGAGTGATTGGCTATAGGCCAAGTGGGAGATTGTTAGACAATTATGACCCATAGCATCACTATTTGTACAGATCATGGTGTTGTTGTCAAAATTAACTATGTGACAAAGGAAATTGCACTTTTATCATTTGTAATTAGATTACCAAGATATATAAATGATAAAAGGTCCATATGATTAGTTCCGGATTGAGATGATATGAGACAATATCAATCCACGAAGGTTTAATCATTAAATAACCCTAGTCGTAGTATTATCGAGATTAGACATCGATAATGCGGAATAGACTAGTATTACACGTGTGCGCGTTGTGGGAGCATAACGACATAGTTCTCATATATTTGGGTATAGGATACTCATGCAGGTGTAATATGAGGTTGTGTTTACCGATGGTACGAAAATAGCTTCTCTCTGGATAGACCCCTCGGAATTCCATTGGTAGTATGACTATGTGTCTATGGAAGTCCGAATCAGGGTAGGTGTATGTGGTCTTAACCTGAGACTTGCACCGCTAATACTTGCGACAATCAATATACTTTGGTTTTAGTCGTCCAGAGCTTTAACAGGTTATGTGTACGCCTATTCTGGGTATATTGAGAATCATAGTGTATTGGGTGTGATGTCAAGACGGAAGTATCACTCCAGTCATAGTGGAGATGATGATCACGTAGGATACGGAACTGGTGCTCTTTTATGCTGCAGCTATCGGGATATTATGACTAGGTCATGTTTATCAGATTATAGAGACTAGTTACCAGAGATCCGATATGTGCTTCGTACGGGGCAGACACAATTCCAGCCCCAGGCCTAGCACGTGACATCTGATACTGGATCGTAATACGCAATACTACGTATACTACGCCTGATATAGATCACATATTCCTTTAAGAATATTTCTGGAGAATTGGGTAGGCACGGTGCTTTGCTAGAAGCCAACCATGTCTTGTAAATCGGTAAAAATGTAGTACTAGGTACGTACGTGTTCGGATAGTCCGACGACCGAATTTACTGCCAACATATCTGGTAGGGGTGGGCAAAAAAATCGACCGAACCGAACCAAACCGCGAACCGAACCAAACCGGACCGAATTTACTGTTTTTTTTCTAACGGTTTGGTTTGCGGTTCGGATTGGCCCACCCCAAACGGTTTACGGTTCGGTTCAGGAGCTAATCCGAACCGCACCTGTTAAACCGAACCGAACCGTTATAATTAAAAAAATTATATATTTTTATAAAAAAATTTGTATTTTTCTATTAATTTTATTATATGTTTTCTTTTTATTAGTATGTTAATATTTTTATTCTTAAATTTGTTGTTAATATATTTATTTGTTAATACTTTTGTTCTTCAATTTATTTGTTAATACTTTTATTCTTAAATTTTTTGTTTTATGGTAGCATCATTATTCTTGAAAGTAAGATGTTGGATTTGTTTCTTAACTAGAATGATGGTAGCATTATTATTCGAGGTAATTTTTAAAAAATACAAGAATTAATTGTGCCTCATTTTTCAATCCTTTATGGAGTGCATGTGTTCCCTGGAGTCACAGCTTACCCCTAGCACTTCATACTATTTGTTTAATAGACTAGTTTTTTTTTTTTTCACTTAAGTGGATAAAAATTAGTTTAAAATATAATAATCTGTAAACCGAACCGAACCAATTCGTAAACCGCTGGTTTAAAAAATTTTCAATCCGAACCAAACCGTTATTTAATGGTTTGGTTTGAGAGGTAAAAAATCTGAACCGTAAAATATGGTTTGGTTCAATTTTTAGCAAAAACCGAACCAAACCGAACCGCGCCCACCCCTAATATCTGGGGATCTCATGGGTCGCTTCCCGAAGATTCACCGATGACGTATGACTCGCACTTAATTAATCTGGGATTAATTATAAGAGAGATAAAATTAATCTGGGATTAATTACAGAGATATTTTATCTGGGATAAAATATTATTTAAAGAGAGAGAACGATTAATTTGGAATTAATCGATAAAATAATATATTCGATATATTATACGAAATTGGATTTCGACGCGGAATTAAAATTAGATTTTAATTCGGGCGAACGAGTTAATTTAGAATTAATTCGCTAGCGATGTGAATAGTAATTTTGCTAGGCAAAATTATTTAATTGAATTTGATTTAATTACGTCGTAATGGAAAATTCATTAATTCGGAATTAGCGAACCCGTGCCCGGAAGTGTTTGCGGGCCCACTCGCATTTCGAATTCAAGTGCGGCCCACAAGTCACATCAAGCGTCAAATCATTAGTCATTCAAGTGATGGATGTCTTGTCACTTTGAGTGATGTGATGTCAGTTACTATTCATGAGTGATTGATGGGGGTGGTTGGAAGGCTTAATTACCTTGTACCTTTTTTACTTTAGAAATTCAAATTTGGTATATCTTTTTTATTGATTTTGGAAATCAACAACCAACACACAAAACACATTACTTCTATCTTCTCCTCTCCCTCACGGCTTGGAAGCCAAAATTCTCTCCATTTATTGGCAAGGCCGAGACATGTAAGAAGGAACAAGGAAGATTTGTGGCAAATCTTTCCAATGCTAGCACATGAAGAGTCATCCAAAGGTGATAGAGAAACATATTCATGAGCATGGAATCACAACACTAAGCTTGGAGCTTGAAGATCCATCCATGGAGTTGACCGAATTTTGGAGGAGCACAAACAGCCCATTGCCGAGAGCTTCCAAGGATGAGCCAAAAGTTTTGTGTTCGACGCATCGCAAAGCCGATCAATGTAAGTATGATTCCGCCATACTTCTTATTGTATTCACACATGATTTTTATGCTTAATGATCTTGGGACTAACCTAGAAACCCAACACTACTATAGTCCCAAGATCATTCAAGCAATGAAAATAATGTGAATACAATAAAGAAGTATGGCGGAATCATACTTACAATGAACGGATTTGCGATGCGATGAAACACAAAAAATTTCTTCATCCTTGAAGCTCTCGGCCAAGCCCAAATTTGTGCTCCTTGTTTTTCGGTCAACCCCATTTGAGTGCTCCAAGTTCCAAGCTTTGTGAATGGTGATTCCATGCTAATGAATGGGTTTCCCTATCACCTTTGAATGACCCCTTGGATGTGCTAGCATCTTGGAAAAATTTGCCACAAATCTTCCCCTTAAGCTTCTTGCATCTCTCGGCCATGCCAAGAAATTAGAGAGAAAAAATGGCCCTTAGCCGAATGAGGGAGAGAGAGAGATAAGAGTTGTTTTGATATTTGTTTTCTAAAAACAAATTATGTCAAAAGTGTTTTCCAAAATTTTGTATATATCCTTTTTTATTTGTTTAATAAATATTACAAATTTCATATTTATTGTTATTTATTTTGTGTTTATTTATTCATTTAATTTTTTTGATTATTTTTTAATTTATCCAACACTACTTATGTATTATAAAAATATTCTCATATATATTAGAAAAATATATATTTAAAAAATAGTACAAATAACAACATAAAAAGTTACACTTAAAAATTATAAAAACATAAATTTTAATCTATGTTGTCTCCAAAGTCTCCTCCTGGCGCACTTGGTGATATACCCAATATTTCGTACCATAATTGATTACGAATCCTATAACGAGTAGCCGATTCTTTAGCTTCGTACGATGAATGTTCCCACCACCACAAATGGAGTAAATTTTTTAGTAAATTTTTTTAATAAATATATTAGATTATTAAACAAATATACTATCAAAAAATTTATTTTATAAATTAATATTATTTGGTTAAATTATATTTTTTATACATAAGTAGTATTAATTAAATTAAAAATGAATCAAAAAAACTAAATGAATAAATACGAAATTTATAATATTTATTAACAAAAATCAAAAAATTATAAAATAAAAAAAATAATTAATAAAATGACAAAGAGAGTTATAATTAGTATATAATTATTTTTAAATTAATATATATAAATATAGAATTTTTGCCATGTATAATAATTGAGGGAATGATTTCGTAGGGAGGGACATTGTAGTAAAACTGCAGGAGCCTGTAAATGGGTCTGTACTCGTTCATCCATTTAAACAATGGAAGGAACAGCGCTCCGCCTAGTTGATCAATCACGTCATCTAGTTTAGCACTCATTACGGGTAAATTAGACTTTCATCGATCCGTGTTAACCAAAATCCGATTTTGATACAATCTGCAGTCGTTTTGCTGAATTGCGAAAATGACGTCAGTGTACGGAGCTAGATTGACCACATTCGAAGATGAAGAGAAAGAGAGCGAGTGCGGATACGTTCTCAAGATAAATAAAATTCATTCTTTTATGATTTGTCGTCGTTTTTTTTAAAAAATTCATTAATCTGTTTTCTTTCTGTTTGATATGGAATGGAGTATTATTGGATTAATTTCAATCATTTTAAGAATCAATTTGATGGATTTTGAATTTTGTATGTTTGATCATTAAGATTTATTAGGGTCCTCTTATATGATTTACGTGTTTTGTTTAAATTATAGGTTTTGATTTTGTGAGATAAATATTCAGTATTTACTTCAATGTTGTGGAGATGTTACCGGCAGATGATGGATCCTCACCATAACCCTGAGTCTCTGATCATTTCTAAACTTTCTTGACTATTCATTTGACTAACTTTCTTGACTATTCATTTGACTATGTTACTATAACATACATTTATTGAACTATTTCGGAAACCAATTAGTACTGTATGAACAACTTACTGACTTTAAATAAATACTTTTACTTCATATAAATAATATCATATATATTTAGACCACAATGACATATATGCATTCTATCTGAATGCAAACAACAAACTTAACATGACAGACCCATACTCTAGTGACTGTAGTAAACTCAACTCCTCGATCTCAGGCTCTCTTCGGCTATGGCTCATCAGATAAAGTTACCTGCAAAACAAACTGTGAAGATGCGGGGGTCAGATCATTTGAACGACCTAATGAGTGGATACCCAAAAAATAACAAAATGAAATAAAAATCCATGTGTATGAACACATCAGAATCTTAAACCATTAAAGAAATCTCATATCATACTTTTTTCGAAATAGTCTTATAAAAATCAACAAGCGTCCATTACCTGAGTCGCGCACAAAGATTGGGAAATGTTCGAACAAGAGGGTAGTGGGCCAACCATTTTCAGATGGTCAGGACCCCATAACAAGTGCCCCGACGGAGCCGGAACGAAACAAGCGCCTCGGTAGAGCCGGAACAAAACATATACAAGCGTCACATAGGGTCAAAAACGTAAAACTATCAAGCACCATGACGGAAACGGATTTTCAAGCGTCTCGATGAAAATAGAGTTTTACGGTTTAAAAACATCAAAAATATTTTCGAGCATCGAGACAGAATCATATAGTCATTAACATATGCAAAAACATGTATATGAAATCCTTTCTTTTAAAACACTTATAAACATAATTTCAAATATCATATCATTAAATCAAAAATATAAATATATAAAAATAAAAAATCCACCCATAGAGCTTGATGATTGTAAAGCAACTCGCTACGGAATCGTTAACGATGTGAGCTCATGTCAGCAATATATATAATAAATCGAACTCATTAGACAAAGCATGGTAAAAATAATTCTTAAATATTAATTAGGCTATACAATGCATGAGGTCCCAAATTCACTAAAAATTCAAAGTACTCAGGTTATCTAAGAATTTTTACGGACCTAGATTCCAAGTTACAGAAGTACGGTAGCGAAATTTCAAATTCTGCATAATCGTTAAAATCCCCTGCTCAATGGTTAACTTCGAAAATTCACTACAATTAATTGGGAAAGAATTAAAGGCTGGAATTTTAGTAGAATGGACCTTAATGTTTCTTATTTATGTTAGTTTTTACGGATCTCAGTTTCGATTTCGAAGTCTTACGTTCTAAATCAAAATTCAGGTGTTGTTCAGAAACAAAAATATCAAAAAACCGGTGTTGTGGCAGTAGGTCTTTCAACTTCAAAATTTTGGTTTGGCTTCATCCTAAGTCCAAAAATTCCAATTTTTGGATATGTTACTATCTTATATCTCTATTTTCTTCAGAATTTTATGGTTTATCATTTGGACATCAAAAACTCAAGTTACAGCCTGTTTATTACTACCTGTGTTGATGGTGTTTTCAGGCACTACGACATTTAAGACAGCACGACAATGACAGAAGGGTAAATCCCTGACTGGTTGAGATCATATAGGCGACCCGACCACAACATGTGAAGACCGACCACTTTGGTTCGGATAACCGATCATTATAAGGTCGGCAGAAACACTCTCAGCATAAAAGATTGTCATGACCGACCTAATAAAGACCGACCAGACAGGCGAAAATATGCTCAAGACGACGACACCCTATTCTTGCGGATAAGATAAACAAAGTATCCTACTATCACAAGGAGACAGAGTCAAAATCCGAAAAGGAATAAGAAAAGAGAAGGGAGAATCAGACTAGGAATCCTTGCAAGAAGAGAAGATTAAGTTCAAATAGGATTTCTTATGCAAATAGGAGTCTGATTTCTGTATTATTATAAATAGGAGGGCAGAGTATGTGTAAATGATATCATAAAATCATCATAAGAAAGTGAGTGATCAGAATCGTCAAGCTTTGATTTGTAAAAACAAAGAAGAGACCCGAGAAGCGCATTTAGTAATAAAGAGTACCATCATGTTCTTGTCCGTGGACGTAGGTCGGATAAAAAAATCCACCGAACCACGTTAAATCTTCTTGTCGATTGGTGTGTTTTTCCGTTCCTCGCTAAATTTGCTTTTGGTCCCCCATAACCAAACAAATTCACTATTGAAGGAGGATTACCTCGGAGGTGATATTCCCATATTACCCTGAGACCAAAATCTGCCGTCAACAGTTGGCGCCGTCTGTGGGGAGCCCTACAAAAAGCAACTCGCGTAGTAAGACAAATGGCGGAAGGCGGAAACCAACAATCATCAGGGAGCTCGGCTGCAGATTGGATGGAAAAGATCGAGGAAAACCTTAGGAAAGAAAGGGAGGAAAACCGAACTCTGCTAAAAACCATAGTAGACCGGTTGGAAAGGATGGAAGGAGCACACGACGGAAAATTCGAGGCCGGGACTAGCCGACGAAGGAATGAAATAGCGGAAGGAAAGAGAATTGTCGATACAAGTGAAGATGACAGACCCCGGAGGAGGGAACCTTACAGGGTGAGATCCGTGGTAGTGCAGAGAGATTCCCAAACTGAGGACACATGGGAGGAGGAAGATGACAAATCATCACCAGACTCCTCCTACGATAGCCCTCACAGCACCCGGAGAAGAGGGAAAGAACATACCGAAAAGGTGCGAGAAGACACCGACCCTGAGAAACGCCACTCCCGAGATAGCAGAAAGAAAAGAAACCATAGGGGGCGGCATGGAACCAAAGACAGCAGCATGAAATCTTGGTTACGGGAGGAGCTGGTCAAATGGGGAGTATACCCCAATGCAAACAGAGGGGATGTCCAGGACGGCAAAGATGAGTCCCCCCTCACGGAAGAAGTAAAATCAGAGAAATTCCCAAAAAGATTCAGCATGCCGACCATGACACCATACAAGGGCCATACCGACCCCAAAACCCACATTGAAGGTTTCGTCCTACTAATGGAAGTACAAGGGGTAACAGGGGACGCCATCTGCAAAGTGTTTCCCCTAACTCTGGCCGGACCAGCCATTCTATGGTACCGAAGCCTAGCCCCAAGAAGCATCAGCAGCTTCGCACAACTGAGGAAGTCATTCATACGACACTTCAAGGGGGCTTGTGTCCCCAGAAAGACGATTGGAGAACTAAGGCTTATGAAACAAGGAGACGATGAACCTCTGAAGATATTTATTGAAAGATACCATAATATGGTACTCGAAGTCGGAGGGTATGAATCCCCCGAGGCCCTGGAAAGCTTGAAGGGAGCCTTGAGGGTCGGAAGGCTATGGACCCATCTAAGGATCCAAGACACCCCGGACTACGCCACCGCCCTGGAGGTAGCCCGAAAATTCGTTTTGTTAGAGAACGAAGAGAAAATATCTCGAAAAGGGAACACTATCAGAGAAAGAACCACAAGGGAGGGCGCCCCCCGCCGAACAGAAAGAGAATCCAGAAAACCGCCCCCGAAACACAAAGAATTCAAGCCGCTGCACCGGGACAATCAAGAGAGAAGGGCGCCGACCCAAGTAAACCATGTGGTCGGGGAAGATGCATACATTCCCCTAAGGAAACCACTGGGGCAAATTGTCATGGAGATCCAGGGAAAATGCCTCTTAGTGGAACCCGACCAAAGGAGATTCCCCCCGGACAGAAGAAACCAAAAGGCTTATTGTGTACACCACAACTCCAAAGGACACGCAACAGACGGATGTAAAGATCTACGAGAACAAATGGAAGATCTAGCACGAAACGGGTATCTAAACAAATACATTGACCACGAGGTCATGACAGCCAGACAAAGAGCACGTGGTCGCCAAATCAATATCATCGCAGGAGGAAAAACAATGGCCGGAAACTCTAACCGGTCAAGGAAAGATTACAGCAGAACCCGAGGACCAGATGTCTTAGAAACAGAGCAGGTCACAGGGCTACAGGGAGCCCGGTCGATACCAATAATGTTCACTGATGAGGATACCCGAGGAGTAAGTTTCCCTCATGACGATGCATTGATAATCAAAGCAGTCATCAGCGGGTCGGAGGTAGACAGAATCCTAGTGGACCCCGGGAGCGCGGTTGATATAATTTCCAGAGAAGCACTGGACGACCTAGGGGTGGAATATGCAACCCTGACCAACGATAGCACTCCCTTATACGGTTTCGGAGGATCAGCTGTCATCCCGCTAGGAAGAATACAGTTGGCAATAACTGTCGGGACACACCCCCGGACCCGGACGATCATGACAGACTTCACTGTAGTAGACTGCATGAGCAGTTACCAGGCCATCGTCGGGCGACCCTTCATGATGAAAACAAAAGCCGCGATGTCCTGCTACCACCTGAAATTGAAATTCCCCACTCGGGAAGGGATCGGAATTGTGTGCGGAAGCCAGAAAACAGCTCGCAGCTGCTTCGCAACTCTCTCACGAGAAACTCTCTGCATCACCGAAGACAACCGAAAACGACAAAGGAACCAGGGAGAAGAAGAAGAAGACAGAAGCCCAGGCGCCTGGCCAAACAAAAATGCCCGACTCGCTGCAGCTGAGGAAACGGAGGAGATAGAACTTTACGGGCCAGGAAAAAGTATAAAGATAGGGGGAGGCCTGAACAAGTCTATACGACAAGATCTTCTAGAATGTCTGAAGGGATACCCGGACGTCTTTGCCTGGGGATACAATGACATGCCAGGGATCGACCCGAAATTCATCAATCACCGCCTGACGGTAGACTCATCTCGCAAGCCGGTCAGGCAAAAGAGAAGGAACTTCAATCAAGAGAGGAGTAAAGTAATAGCAGCCGAGGTCGAGAAGTTACTAAAAGCGGGTCTCATCAGGGAAGCAAGGTACCCGGATTGGGTATCAAACGTGGTATTGGTCAGGAAGAACAATGGCAAGTGGCGAATGTGTGTCGATTTCACCGACTTAAACAAGGCGTGCCCAAAGGACAGCTTTCCTTTGCCGAACATAGACCAGCTGGTAGACACCACAGCCTGTCAAGGATTGCTGAGCTTCATGGATGCTTTCTCCGGATACAACCAGGTCAAAATGTGCCCGGCGGACGAAGAGAAGACAACCTTCATCACGGATCAGGGGCTCTACTGCTATAAAGTGATGCCCTTCAGGCTAAAAAACGCTGGGGCAACCTTCCAAAGGTTGGTAAACAAAGCTTTCAAACCACTCATCGGCATTACAATGCTAGTTTATGTCGATGACATGATAACAATGTCAAAAGAACCAAACAACCACATGGACGACCTAAAAGGGACCTTCGAGCTTCTAAGAAAACATAACCTGAAACTCAATCCGGAAAAATGTACCTTCGGGGTAGCTTCAGGGAGGTTTTTAGGCTACATGGTAAGTGCCCGAGGAATTGAAGCAAACCCACAGAAGATCCAGGCAATACTGGCCCTAAAGTCTCCCAAAACAGTAAAGGAAGTACAGAGTCTGACTGGGAGAGTGGCTGCGCTCAACCGGTTCATATCACGAGCAACCGACAAATGCCACCCTTTCTTCAAAGTAATTCAAAAAGCAAAGAAGGATGTCGACTGGACGGCAGAGTGCGAAGAAGCCTTCCAGCAGTTGAAACAGTATCTGGTGCAGCCCCCACTCCTGGCTAAACCACTCCCGGGTGAAACATTGTACCTATATCTGGCCGTTTCAGATCGAGCAGTAAGTTCAGTACTGATACAAGAGACCGACAAGATCCAGAAGCCTGTCTACTATATCAGCAAAGCCCTCTTAGACGCTGAAACTCGGTATCCAATACACGAACTAGTCGCCCTTGCACTAGTTACGGCAGCTCGAAAATTGCGGCCTTACTTCCAGGCCCATCCCATCAAAGTATACACCGGACACCCCCTAAAACAAATTTTGCAGCGACCAGAGGTTTCCGGCAGATTAGTAAAGTGGTCGGTAGAACTAAGTGAACATGACATCGCCTACCTCCCAAGAGCAGCAGTAAAGGGACAAGCCCTGGCAGATTTTGTCGCCGAATGTACCGACCCCCAGACCCTGGCTATAGACGAGGACAAGTGGGAAATGTCCGTAGACGGTTCGGCCAGCACCCAAGGCAATGGCGCGGGAATCGTCCTAAAAAGCGACAAAGGAGAAGAAATCTTACTCGCCCTGAAATTCGCTTTCATAGCAACCAACAATGAAGCCGAGTATGAAGCAATACTGGGCGGTTTGAGATTATGCACGGTGCTAGGAATCCAAAATGTGGTAGTAAGGAGTGATTCGCAGTTGGCCGTTCAGCAACTGAAGGGGGCATTTCAAGCAAAAGAGCCTAGTATGATGGCCTATTTGACCGAAGTACGAAAGTTAACGGGGAAGATGGGGGATGTAAGCTTCGAACAAATCCCCCGAGAAAACAATTGTGAAGCAGACTCCCTGGCACGGCTCGCCTCTTCAACAAAAGCCGAACACCCCAGGATAATCCCCTTGATTTACATCCGGGAAAGAAGCGTGGGAGAATCTAAAGTAGAAGTTCTAGATAAAGAAAGCCAAGCATCATGGATGCAACCCATCAGAAAATACTTGGAAACGGGAGGAACACCAGAGGACAAAACGGAGGCCAGAAAGTTAAGATACAAGAGCACCAAATTCTCCATAATCAACGGGGTACTTTACCGACGGGGTTACTCAGTCCCCCTCTTAAGATGTCTTGCAGAAGATGAGGCAAATTATGTGCTCAGAGAGATACATACGGGCATCTGCGGAAGCCACGCCGGAGGTCGCTCAATTGCTTTCAAAGCCTTGAGACAAGGTTTTTACTGGCCAACCATGCACCAGGACGGCATAGAAGTGGCCCGCAAGTGCGAAGGATGTCAGAAAAACCCAAACCTCCACCACCAACCAGCCGAACAGTTGACCACACTGCTCAGTCCCTGGCCGTTCGCCCAGTGGGGACTAGACATCATTGGGCCAATGCCACAAGGGAAAGGACAGGCAAAGTATGCCATCGTGGTCATAGACTATTTCACCAAATGGGTGGAGGCAGAGCCATTATCCACCATAACGGAGAAAAGAGCCACTGAATTCCTGAGGAAAAATATCATCTGCCGGTTCGGGATTCCCCGAGCCATCATCACAGACAACGGGAAACAATTTGACAGCAAAGGTTTCAGAAAACTCTGCGAGGACCTCCAGATTGCCCTAAGATTTGCAACACCAGCCCATCCCAAATCAAACGGCCAAGTCGAGGCGACGAACAAAACCATCAAGGCCAACCTCAAAGCTCGGCTTGGATCCAGCAAAGGCCTATGGGTCGAGGAACTACCCGAGGTACTATGGGCGCACCGGACAACCTATAAGGACTCCACGGGAGAAACCCCATTCTCCCTAGCATACGGGTATGAAGTCGTCATCCCGGCAGAAATCGGAGTAACCTCCCATAGGGTTCAGCACTACGAGAGTAAACAGAATGAAGGACTTATCAGAAACCACCTCGACCTGATCGAAGAAAAGAGAGAGAGGTCGGCCATGAAAACAGCAATCTACCAACAGAGGATGGCCCGTTTTTACAATAAAAGGATTCGGACACGCACCTTCATCCCAGGCGACCTAGTACTAAGAAAGGTCACCCTAAATACTCGAAAGCCAGAGGAAGGCTCCCTTGGCGCCAAATGGGAAGGGCCCTACAAGGTGATAAAAGTGGTGAAGCCGGGAGTGTACATCTTAGAGCGACTGGACGGCACAAAATTAAAAAAGCCATGGAACGCTGAGATGTTAAGGAAATACTTCCAGTAAACTTTCCCTTCCTCCTATCTATTTACAGCAAAAAGGACAGGGATCCAAATACATAAAGCCTCTCTCAGAATGACCCCCAGAGAGTTGTAAGAAGGGCAGTATGTCCCCGAGCATGAATGAAAAAGCTTTCTTTTTTCCAAGCATTCTCAAATAAAAACTTTACAAAACCATATAAAAAAAAAACAACTCGGGGACATGCTCACGACAACGACCCAAGGTTAAAGAGCACAAAACTCGCAAACCGCCCGACCACAGATACCACCACAAAAAATGCACAGAGTCACACCAGAACCATCCGACTCCATACAAAAAAAAAAGAAACACAGAGAACGTAGATCCTTGAGAAGCACAACATAAGGAGGAACATGCCCTTAATGTTTCAATCGGCTCGGGGCTGGATTACGTTCCACCGAGGCCTCTTCATCGGCTCGGGGCTGGATTTCGTTCCGCCGAGGCCGTTTTCGGCTCGGGGCTGGATTACGTTCCGCCGAGGCCTCTTCATCGGCTCGAGGCTGGATTTCGTTCCGACGAGGCCGTTTTCGGCTCGGGGTCGGGTTACGTCCCACCGAGTCAATACTCATTGGACTGGGGATGAAACATTCCCCCAGAACCAAGTATCTCTCTTGGCTCGGGTCCTCAGGGGCATACTCGATGCATAGGATCCGTGAGAAGCATAGCACGGGGAGGGATGATACCCCCGTGACGATTGCTTACTCCAGTGTTACCGAACATAAAGGAGGAACATGCCCTTAATGTGTCGAACACTCTTCTGATCCTCACCTACCCGATGTAATGGATCCGTGGGAAAGCATAGCACGGGGGGTGATGACACCCCGTGACGATTGCTAGCTCCAATGATACCGGACCTAAGGAGGAATATGCCCTCAGTATCCCGGACACTCTTTGATCCATTCATCATTCGGATCTGTGAGAGACACAGCACGGGGAGGCGTTATGCACCTGTGGCGTGTGCCCGCTCCAGCGTGGTAAGGAGGAGCCCTCATACAGTACACAGGCTCCCCAGTGAACCAACGTGTAGAGGATGTGCCCTTACCATTCAAACGCTCTTCTGATCCGAATCCTGGTTCGCCGGGACACTGAATTGAAAGATTCAGAATTGTGTTTTGGAGACCTCGGGCAGGACGCTGCTTTGAGACATCCATGTTGTTATTTTTTTGCAAAAGACGTTTTTTATTTTGGGATAGGTGCTAAGTCACCCCCGCCTTTTTTTTTCCAGAAACTTGTTTTTGTTTTCCGCCGGTCTGGTAGGGGGACGCCCGTGCAAGATTCGGTAAGGCTTCGAAGGTTGATTCATTTCCCTTCTGTGGAAGTCCCAGGGGTTATTCGGCTCGGGGCCGGATTTCATTCTGCCGAGGCCACTTGTTTTTATTCGGCTCGGGGCTGGATTTCATTCCGCCGAGGCCACTTGGTTATTCGGCTCGGGGCTGGATTTCATTCCGCCGAGGCCGCTTGGTTATTCGGCTCGGGGCTGGATTTTATTCCGTCGAGGCCTTATAGTTTATTTAACTCGGGGTCGGGATACGTCCCACCGAGTCAGCCCTTTGGACTGGGGACGTAACATTCCCCCAGGTCCAAGCTCCTCTCTCAGCTCGGGGTCGGGATACGTCCCACCGAGTCAGCCCTTTGGACTGGGGACGTAACATTCCCCTAGGTCCAAGTTCCTCTCTCAGCTCGGGGTCGAGATACGTCCCACCGAGTCAGCCCTTTGGACTGGGGACGTAACATTCCCCCAGGTCCAAATTCCTATCTCAGCTCGGGGCCGGGTTACGCCCCTCCGCCTCATGATAAACCCCGAAAGGTCTCGGAGTATTCAGGCAAACAAAAGAAGCATAAAAAAAAAAAGAATAAAGAAAAGAGATAAGAAATATACATAAATATATATATGTATATGCCAAAATACAAATTGTAATGTTATTACAAAAAGTTAAAGTGTACACAGGGCCCCGGTCGGGTTACTCTTTCTCATTCAGCCCGCGCAGGGAGGGGGATTTCTTCATCAGCTCGCTCAGACAACGGAAGGATTGGCTCGGCCTCAGGAGGAAGAACAGCTGCTTCATCCTCGGCAGCATGGGAGACCTCTGCTTCAGGGATAGGGGGAGGGATCTCAAGGCAGTCCTCGCCTGCGGCAGGAACCTCAGGTCGTCCTTCATGGGGAGCCTCAGAAGCCGGAACAATCGAAACCGGGGCGGGATCCATCACCTCCTCGGAAGGAGGAGGAAGCCACTTCCGAAACTCCTCCTCATCTATGTCCCCCTTGCAAAAACTGATGGCCGCATGAATAGGGTCCATGTTCAGACTGGGCAGCACCATCGGTATCAGATCAGCACAATCACTAACCCCCTCAAGGCGGATGGCCTCCTTCTCGGCCTCAAGATCGGCCTCTCTCTCCTCAAGCTCGGCCTCTTTCCTCTCAAAGTCATCCCGGGCCCGCGCCATTTTTTCTTCATTGGCCTTCAATTTTGTTTCAACACTGGCCACCTTGGCCTTCAAAACGCCAATTTCAGATTGGGCGGTCTTCAAATCCTCCCGAGCATTGTCAGCAAGCTTTCGCTCCAGCGCAGCAGCAGCCTTAAGAGCCTTGTTAATTTTGAAGTTCTCAATGGCGGTCGCCTCGTGATTCTTTATCACCTCCTCCCGGTCGGCCAGTTTAACCTCCACCTCTGTAAGACGATTCTGAAGCCTCTGAGCCTGACCACCCTCGGACAACAGACTCAGAAGAAGGTCTTTGTTCTTGGCCATGAGGTAAGTAGCCTGCACGGAAACAAAGAAAGTCAAGATAAGATACGAAGAAGACCGAGAACCGAAGTCAGAAAAAAGAAGAATAAAACTACATTTGCCATTTGAGAACTCATCTCGGTCACCACAGCCTCAGGCGAGATATCCTCATATCTCGAAACCTCGGCCAATTCATTAAAAGCTGGTACTAGGTGTGAGGTAGCCTCCCGGATGCTCTCTCCCAAGTCATCCACCCCGAGGATTACTGGACCCTTTCGCTTCTTGGAGGAGCCCCCAGATAATTTCTTCCCCCGGCGAACGTCTTTCTTCTTGCCCGGGACAGACTCCTCCTCCTCCTCTTGAACCAACTCGGTCTCCTCTGACCCGAACTGACGCCTCCTCTTCCTAAGAGGCTTCGGTGGACTGACGAGACGAGCAGATCCTGACGACTGCGCACCAGAAGAAGATAAACCCTGAGCAGTCGGCTGAACTTTCCCTTGAGACTCCCTCTCAGCCCCAGCAGGGTCAGGTTGCGTCCAGGAAGTTCCAGTTTCCGCATGACCGGCCTTCTTCATAGTACCGGCCAATTTCTCAAGAAACTTTGGCCTCTTTGACATGCCTACAAAAAAGGAAAAAAGAAATCAGGACCCAAGCATATAACAAAGACATCAAACACATGATAAAAAGAACATGGAAGATCATCAAAACAGCCATCAGACACCTACCTATCCGACCCGAGACCTCCGGAGGAACGGTCCGAGTTAGGCCCGACTCAATAAAGGCCGCATCATTGACCAACTTCCTCCAGTGGGCAGCATACCCCCGAGCCCAATGTACCCGCCTCCGAACCTGACGAGAAACCTTGGGAGCATCTCGCCAACAAGCTGGGAGGAACCAGAGAAGTTAGAAACCTAAGAAACTATGAACGGGAATAAAGAAAGAAAAAAGGGGTATTAAACTCCTAACCTCCAGCCCTGAAGATGTCCGGAACCGAGACGTCCTCCTCAAACGATCTCAGGACCCGACCCCAATCCCCAGTAGCCCAAAACCAAAGGTCCTTGAAATTCTTGTTTGAGTCGGGGAGTTTCTGGACAAGGTTGGACGAGCTATCATAAGCAGAGAGGTAAATACCAACCATAGTGAGTCTTTGGGTTGGACTTCAAACGATATAACCTCTTCACCTCTTCCAAGCAAGGTACGTCTAAACCTGCCCGATGCCAAACCACATATATGCCGGCCAGAATCCTCCAACTATTTAAGCTCAATTGGCAAGGGGCAATCTCCATCTCAGCCAGCATCCAAGCAAAATAACGTTGCATCGGCAGCCGTAGCCCACACTCAAAAAAAGCAGGAGGTTGTGCAATACGGTTGTGCCCGTTACTTATGTTCACAGCAAAGAAAAAAAAAAAAGACCACGGTTGAGCTTCGAGAGCACGGAGTTGGGCGAATCACAGAGAGGTTTTCAGAAAAGAAGGAGAAATTGCCGAAAAAAAGATGGAACAGTGAAAGCCTCGCTTTCTTATAGTCATGACCGGGACGCTCATGACCGTTGGATCTAAAGGAGGGACCCGGATGAACGCCAGGTGTCAACTGCAAAAGGGGTCTCCCAAGTTTGAACGGACGGCTGAGATCATCCCACTGTGAAGACTCCTCTACACGGTCGATTCGTCCTCCTTTTTTGGCGGGAACCCGGCGGATGTTTGACAAGTGTCGAACTTAGAAGAAACCCTAAAGTTGATTTGATGGGCATTTAAACGGACGCGACGGTTGCGTGTCTCGAGACAAAGCACTTGGAAAGAGGCGACAAAAACATTTCTCGACACGGACCGACCTCCAACAGAGCAAATGAGAAACATCTTCTTTATATAGTTCCCGGCACCAACTTGCACGCTTGTTGGAACCGAGAACTAGGGGACAGATGTTGATGGTGTTTTCAGGCACTACGACATTTAAGACAGCACGACAAGGACAGAAGGGTAAATCTCTGACTGGTTGAGATCATATAGCCGACCCGACCACAACATGTGAAGACCGACGACTTTGGTTCAGATAACCGATCATTATAAGGTCGGCAGAAACACTCTCAGCATAAAAGATTGTCATGACCGACCTAATGAAGACCGACCAGACAGGCGAAAATATGCTCAAGACGACGACACCCTATTCTTGCGGATAAGATAAACAAAGTATCATACTATCACAAGGAGACAGAGTCAGAATCCGAAAAGGAATAAGAAAAGAGAAGGGAGAATCAGACTAGGAATCCTTGCAAGAAGAGAAGATTAAGTTCAAATAGGATTTCTTATGCAAATAGGAGTCTGATTTCTGTATTATTATAAATAGGAGGGCAGAGTATGTGTAAATGATATCATAAAATCATCATAAGAAAGTGAGTGATCAGAATCGTCAAGCTCTGATTTGTAAAAACAAAGAAGAGACCCGAGAAGCGCATTTAGTATTAAAGAGTACCATCATGTTCTTGTCTGTGGACGTAGGTCGGATAAAAAAATCCACCGAACCACGTTAAATCTTCTTGTCGATTGGTGTGTTTTTCCGTTCCTCGCTAAATTTGCTTTTGGTCCCCCATAACCAAACAAATTCACTATTGAAGGAGGATTACCTCGGAGGTGATATTCCCATATTACCCTGAGACCAAAATCTGCCGTCAACAACCTGTGCAGAATGTTATTTCATTAAAGCTTAGTGCCCAACATACCTATTTCATCTTTCTCTGAACTTTATTTTATTTCGCCATTACTACCAGATTTTCCAACACATTAAACACATATTATCATACATAAAAAAATAATTAATTTCTTAATAAGGTTATCATTTTATCGAATACTTGGTGCGCGTTATGTATACATATTACATTTAATACAAACTCTATTTATTCTTCCTTCTTTGGCACTACTAATACACTTCAGCATGCATCGAGCCTTCATCAAACAATCAAAACTGCCCCCATCTTACCCAACATTGTCAAACTCGTCATCAATCACAAGCCACCATTTTACGGTTTGTAATGCACTAAATCTCCATCAACAACATTTCATACAACATCCACCACCTAATTTTACACTTCAACATTCAATTAAGGATTTCCCCCTCTCTAAAGAACATCAATCATCTAGGATTTTTCAATTTAGACACAACTCAATATAATCATCTTCCTAAATCAATAACCATCTTAATATAACTCTATACGCACCAATGACAATAAAATAACTTTCACCAAATCAAAAATTAAATTTTAGAGATGTGGCTAAAAAATTTGTCACCTTAAATCTACTTGATTTCCTGCTCAAGTGGCTTCCTAAGCTTGAATTCACTCCTAGCTGTTTCTTTTTGCTTGGTCAAGGTTGATCATCATGGCTTCTCTTCTCACACTCTCAGTTGAAGCTAGATTGAGACTGATTGGTTTCTTCCCTCTCTCTCAACCCCTCCATTTTCGGCAGTGGTTGGAAAATAAGGCAAATGTTGCTTCCTTTTTTGTTTATATTTTGGCGAGAAAGTTGTAGAAACTTCAAGGGATAATGTAGACTTCGGCTTGGCCTAATTCCTTCACTTTTGGCTGGCCTATGGGTTCCTTTTTGTCTAATAATTATTGGCCCATTAACAAGCTTCATTGGGTTTATTAACCAAGTCCATTATATTGTACTCCTTAAGCCCCTCAAGCCAATTTCATGTTAAGCCAATTAGCCTTTAAAAATCATTTCTTGCATTTTAATTAATTAATTTCTGCAAGTTCAGGAATTTTTTATTTCGGGTCGCCAAAATTTTAATTTAACTAAATCATGAAATTTTAAGTCGGTACAATTCTCCCCCTTTAAAAATGATTCGTCCTCAAATCATATTGGACCTGAAATAAATCTCATGCTCGAATTAAGATGGAACCGAAGAATTAATCTTTCAATGACTATTTAGGTTCTTAGGTGGTTATTTATACTTCTTAATATTACTAGTTTACATAAATCCAAAAAATCTGTAAAAATTATATTCTTTGTTCCTTATCTGGAGGTTATTTCGATCAGTTCCATATACAGTGGATAAGACTATGAAATCATATTCTAGCTAGAGAAAACATAGTTCATATAACTCATTCTTCCTTGGTTCGAAGCTTTTGTAATATCTGTTAGGGTTGGTGCTCAGAGCGCCAATTTTCTTTTGTATTTCCTTGTAAATACTCTTATTAGTTCCATGTGTGTTGGCAACTTCTGTAACAAAACAAGTTCAATAGAGTTGTAATGAGTATTGAAGAAGGCCGCTTAGTGCGAGCTCGGAGAGTCCTTCGAGTTATTACAATCTAGAGGTATATGAGTTAGTGAAGTTGTCACCATAGGTCATATACCATCGTTGTAAGTTTTCTCTATTATAATTGATTGTGGTGTTAGCCTATATCCAGAGTGGTTTTTTACTTGCACGAGTTTTCTACTCTATCAATAAAATTTATTGTGTTGATTCTCTTTATTACCTTGATATTTGCTTTATTTTACATATGCTTAAAATTAAGGGTACTTGTTGATTCAAACCATAGTTGTTCTATTTTTGACTTGTCTTAAATAGAGTAGTATTCCGCAAAGGTTCAGAATTTTTGGGCAAAATCGAATTTTCACATATCTTTCAAATTCCAATCCAATCCGATTATGTACGTAAATACACCATATATAAGTGATAAAAATAAATTTAAGAAGGATAAAAATGTCATTTGATCCGCTTTATTATATATGCCATTAATCAGTATTATCGGTAAGTAATTTTAATGTAGCTCTATTACTAGGTTGTGGACCATGAGCTATTTCCTTATTTGTCATCAATAATATCTTGCTATAACTAGCTAGGGTTTCATATATGTCATTTGGAATCCTTACCTTTGTTAGAATTGTGGAACATTGGAGATAACTGGACAAACTTTTGAATACATTAACGAAAATTAACAAAAAAAGTGAAACTGTCACTATCATGATCTCTATCATATGAGTTAACATTCTACATGTGATATATGAAAGAATCTATAGGATAGGCTCCACGTTGCATGTATATTTGAAAATATGAAACTTCGCTATGGCCTCCCTAATTATTGAGGCATGCAAAAACAATAAAGATAGAATCGAATCATAAAACTATCACTTATTAAAGTTCATTATCGGCGGCATTAATCATTTAATTAATTATTTAACTAATTACGAAACATATAACTCATGAATCTATAGGATTGGCTTCACCAATGAAGCATCAAAGTAAGATCAAGTTACCACCTAAGTTTGATGACATACAAGTAAATAGAAAGAAAAGATAGAACATTAATATCAATAATATTATGTATAAGAAATATAACATGAAATCCTAAAATTAATATGTGTATTTATACACACAAAGCATAATCTTCTAACATATATCCAATCAAATAGAGAGTTTGCCAAACATCAGAAATAACAAATCCCAACCAACAAATGAGTATATGCTTACACGTATTTACGTTCTAATGCTATTAAAATCCATGCTGGTATCCATAATCAAATCTCATATTATCCAAGTTTGAAGCCACAACCCCATTATTATTCTCCAAGCTGCAACTATTTTCTTGTAAATCCATCTCCATGTCCCATATGAACCCATAATCATCATCGTTGTGATCATTTTTAGAGTTAATTTCATGGCTTTGGTTCTTGTTATTCTTTTGATCTTGTGATGATGGAAACTGAAGAATGTTAAGCATTTTGTTATGATTATGATAGGAATTATTGGGAGCTGATGAAGAAAGTTGTCGTTGATGATGATACCCAAATGGCATATTGATCATTCTGCAGTCCGCATTTGGAGGAGATACAGCTGAAGAAGATATACAGTTATTACCTGCACTGTCAAAGATATATTGTGGGCTTAGCTTCTCACTGTTCTCTTCTTTGCTTTTGTGAAAAACTCTACACAATACCCAATCCTCCTGTTTTACATATTAACAAAAAAATATATATATATATTAAAAAAAAAACATGCATAAATAAAGTACAAAAGAAAAAACTTCACCATCAATCTAGTTAACGAAATAGAAAATATTCTTCTGTTAATCTAAGGTAATACAACGGAGGAGAAAATCTACAATACAACAGAAGTAGCACATCTAACAATCCAATAATTCATTATCACGCATGCTAAAATATTAAAAAACAACTCAAAATATAGATATTAAATCATACATGTCATTTACTAATTTGTTAATTATATCACGTCACTCATTTCTCCGTTGCACCAAAGAATTATTCGTAAAGGAGAACATATATGTCATTTCGAAAATTAACTTTTGAATATGAGTTAAATCCAGATTTTATTGAACCCGGTATGAGTTAAGACCAATATTAATTTTATTCACAGGAGAATAACATGTTGGTCCTTTTTAAGTATTACACTTCAGGTTATTAAATAATTTTTAATTGCTTATTTCATCTATAGTGTCAAAATAGAAATTGTAAGAAAAACATTGTGAAATCGCAGGCACTGACCTTGGGAGCCATATATGGAGTCTCCATCCGAAATTCATGCATGATCCAACCTGTTTTTATCCCATTGGGAGCTCTGTTCCTGTAAAACACAAGCGTCTTCCTCATCCCTACCAGTTCTCTACTCACCGGATCAATCACCGTCCGATCTTTCCCCGTTGCTTTCCAGTATCCAGATGTCGTTGCGCGATTTGTCCGAAACCCAGTTGCATATTTTCGGTCACGAAAACTGAAGAAATACCACTCACTTGCATTGAGCTTTGCCACCTCTAAATAAGGTAAGAGTAATAATAATAATAATAAGTTCATGAGTAGTGAGTAGTGAGATTAAAAAAAAAATCACTTTCAAGAAAGATTAAACATCCATGTCACCATATAAAATTAAGTTATCTCAAGTAAATTACATTCAAGGAAAATTAAAATGTTTAATTAGATGAAAATGATAGAGCTTTCAATTTAAAGATACTGTTGAAGTGACCCTATGAATGCATAGTGCTGTTTTTTTTAATGTAATAATTAATAATTAATGCTTTTAATTACAAAGAAGTGGCCCAGCAAGTTACTTGAAACGCAAGAGAAAAAAGTTCGGTCTTTGTTCTTACAAAATGTTATCTATGACGCGTTAAGGTTTCACAAGTCAACAGAGTGAAGGAAGTAAATGATTAATTCTGAATGAAAAAAGCTGCCTGGAGTGTTTGGAGAAGTATTTTTCAAGAAAATTTATTTAACTGATCACCCGAATTTGAATTCTTGTAAGAATAAGCGATAAAAGAATAATTTCTGCTTTGCTTAATCACGATTAATTTTTTTTAAGAAAAAATAAAAAAATCAAATGATACAAATAGTGGATCAATGGATGCACATGTGTAAAAATAAGAGATAAAAGAATAATTTGTGCTTTGCTTAATACTATTAAATTTTTAAAATAAAAAATAAAAAAATCAAATGATACAAATAGTGGATGAATGGATGCACATGGAAACTATTTCGAACAGTGCATTAGAAAGAAGATGTTTGCTTGTTTTAGAAGCTCTTTCATTATATTTTTCAAGAACTCATAAATAGTTTTTATCGGCAATATATATATATATATATTAAATTTTATAAATGATATATGAACGATGATTAGTTGACACACACAAGACCCATCTAATCATAAGATAAGCTATAGACAGAGAGAATCTATGTTGAAAAATTGTCACCGATGAATGATGACAATACTTGCGTATGAATCCTCTTTCCACAGTTACAGTAAAAGATATGAGCACCATCGATGGAAATAGCCATTAATGGATATTCTTTGGATAAGGATTCTTTGCTTATTTGAGCTAATTACTTGACTCAAAGAACTTGTTTCCTTATAGAGGAACTAACACACCATCTTTGTCATTTTACAATAATATTGGATCCAAGAAGCTTTACATCAAATTTATATATACACACATATACTAAGATATCCCACTTCATTTTAACTAAAAAAATAGAATAAATATATATTTTAATATAATATTATTTATCTTTTAAATTATTGATATATGTATTTTTTTTTTAATCTTTTAATGTGTCTTTTTAACTTAATATATATTGCGAATTTGAGGCAATATATAAAGATGGCCGGCCGGTATATAATATATAAGAGACAAAGGTGACAGAAATCAGGTTTCATATGCTGGGTTTCGATCTCTAAGAGACAAAGGTGACTGAAAAATAAGGTGATATCATGGGGAAAAAAATTCAATGATCTAAAGATTCATGAAGCTTGAAGAAAATTATATATGATATCACTGTGAATTGCATTACCATCAAAATGATAATTAATTATCTAAATATATATTTATACTTGTTTTAACTTTGATGCAAAAAAAAAAAAAAAATTTAATAAAAAAAAAAAAAAAAAAAAAAACTTTGATGCAAATGATTAAACAATGATTAAGAATAATGATTGCATAATCAAAACCCTTGCATGATGAATTAACAAAAGAGATTAATTACCGGGAAGCTGCCACGGCTCGCATGTATGCAAGTCAATTTCCACCAAAGTTCCCTTCAAAACATCTTCATTAGCAATCTTTTTGTAGAGGTAATGACACACCAATTCCTCATCACTTGGATAAAACCTGAACCCAGGAGGCAGTGTAGCTCCAATATCTCTTAACCCCATCATAATAATTACTACTTTCTAATTTTGTTTCTAATAAATTAATAACAAACTTTCAATAAGTATACTTTATCCCAAAAAAAAAAAAAAAAAAAAAAAGCCTTTGAATGAGTATAAGGTTGGAAGAGAAGCAAAATTTAGTTAAGGTAACATGGTAGGAGAATAGAATGTAGATATGATGATGTAATTAAAAACGAAGGTATATGAATATGATTTGTTTTCTTTGAATGAGGGACTTGAAAGGGTTTGTGTATTTATATATGAAAAAGGGTTGGAATTTCTTACAGTATTGTAGGCTAAGACAATGCTTGTGTAATTAGTTAGTTATTGTAAGGGAAGTTTCAAGAAAAACCAAAGTTACAAGAAACCTTGTTGTGTCTGCGAGTATAGCAATTGATGCTATGCATATGATATATGGACAAAATTCCAAAACAACCCTTTTTATTTCTATTTTCTAAAATACCATTTCCATAAATTTAATTAATTACATGAAAATTTCAATAAGATTAATTAAGAAATACAATAATCTGTTTTGGACAAATATTAGTTTAGTTTTTAAATCTTGATCACTTCCCTTTTAATTGTCTTCTCCGCACATTAGTTTTTGTTTTTTGTTTTTGTTTTTTGTTTTTGTTTTTTTTTTTTTTTCTAATTGTTAATTTCGTATTCACATGTTAAAATCAATAATTAGGGGTTGGAAGAATCGATTTTCAGTTGAGAAAAATCCGAACTAAAATTCCTAACCCAACATCATAATAGATCGAACTAAACCAAACAAGTTTAGTTTGTTTTTATTTTTATTTTTCTTTGTAATTTTTGAGTTTTATCTCAATATTTGGATACCTAAATTCAGTGATAAGCTGAGCTTTATACTATTTGTTTTTTTATAAATTATAATTAAATAAAAATTTATAATTAATTGAATATTAATGGTTTATTATACATGTCGTAAAAAAATATAGACTAAAAAGATCAATATTAAATTCAAATTTGTTTTTTTTTTCAAATTATCCCGAAAAGTCCTCAATTTAAAATTTTTGAACCCATCCTTAACAATTGTGTATTGATTTGAGCTGAACTAGTCTTTTCAGTTCAGTTCAGTTTTTAGTATTTTTATTCATTCTTAGTGATATTTTATCTTTTTTATAATTAATTTGTTCTTATCAAATATTTCCAACACATCTATCTATGACCCCAAAACAATCCACAAAAATAAATAAATAAATAAGAAGAAACAACAAAAGGCACGTAGCTTGGAGATACGTACGTAAAATAGAGCATTAATTATTTGGCTGTGGCTAATTATTAGGAAAGAACATATACGCTAGAATATCTCTAAATATGCTTAATTATAATTAAATACAAGGGGACATAATCATCAAGTATCAACATATCTTAATTAATTGCCCATGTGGGTTATGATTAATTAATTAATTGGTGTGATCATTCCATCAGAGAGCCAACACATACTGTCTTAACAAACACTAAAGGGTGCCCTGATCTTCTAATATTTAGATTTTAGCATTTTTAGTTTTAAATTTTTTTCATTTTAACCTTTGATTTAATATTATTTTATAATTTAACACTCTAAATTTGTAATTTATTATTATTTTATCCCTTAAATGTTTATCTCTAACTCCGCCCTCATCCAGAGAGCAGGGAAAACACTTGATTGATCAAAAGCTATAAACGTGGACAGCTCAAAAAAATCAATAAATATATATATATATAGCTGGAAAATAGCTGATTTGAGGATGCGAATAATCATGAACTCAAAACAAGTCCTATCTGTTCAATTTATGATCACAGAAGAAAGCAGTGGAAGGATGAAAAAAATGGTGGGCCAAAGAGATTGTCTTTGATCAAATGATGATTATAGAGAACTTATCTGTTATGAATTTGCTGATTTTTGTTTTTGAGTGAGTAATGTCTGAAAGGCATTAATAATAATTAAAATATGGACAAAATTATTCTGTCACAATATATAATATATGAATTAATTTATCATCTCTCAGCCAAAAAAAAGAAAAAAGGATTCTATGTAGAAGGTGATGGCTCGACTGGGGTCACCATTTGATAGCTACACTTTATATTGAATTATTATTAATAATATGCATCAATTTTCTCTGTGTATGAATGCGACCCTAAAACTTTCTTATGTATAAAGAACTAGCAAATTTATATTTTCGGTACAGTCAAAATTACCCTTTAATTTATTTCATTTCATTTCAACATATCTATCTTGTAACTAGTCTACAGTCTTTGAATTTGAGGTCATTTTCGCCATTATATATCTACGGTAGGTGATAAGTGTGGGCTTGAATTCTTGATTTTAAGAATGAGACTAAAATATAATTTGTACTATTAAAGATAACTTCCATTCATGAATATAACTTCAAAAAAATTGAAAGGGAGGAAGCAATATGACTAAAGAGAGAATTGAATGAATGCATGATCAAATTATACTTCATACACTCCAATAAGTTATGGGCTCTGGACATATTGATTGTGATTTTGTTAGAACCCAAAAGCCAATAATGTTAGTTCTTGTTTCTGGTTTCGTTTCAATTGATTTTCATTCTAATGATGGAGCTACAAATTTCTTTCTTGGGGCCAACTTTGTAAATATAAAGGGTTACATCCTGTCAAAGGTACTGTACTGTGACTGCATAACCAATCAAATCTTGCCAATTCAACATATTGAGAACCCACGTGGCTTTCTTCAATTCATGGTGGTGTTATCAAATTCATTTCTCTATGGTCCTACATATGTATAATTAATACGATTCTTATTAATTATACAGCATTTATGTATACAAGTGTATATACAATTAATATTTCAATGATTATCCTAAGATTGGTACAGCATATTGATAGAAATGTTTCTTTAATTAATTAGTTAAGTTTATATAATTTTATTACTCAACAAAAGTGACTTTTTTTTTCCAAAATTGCTTCTCTATTTGTAGCAAAGAAAAAAGCTACTTTGTGTGATGAATGGCAAACAGTTCTTTAACTTACACCAAAAGTGCTTTATGATGAATTCATGATATTCATCAACTTTGGCCATATATAAAAAATTTTATTGGCCAACTTTTGCAGTTCGATTCCACAAACACTTTTTTTGAAAAAGAAAAAGTGTCGTGGATCGATTGCTTTACACACTTTTGAAAATTATGGTATGGAGATAAGGTTTTTAAGACTCATAAAAGAGATTATTAAGAAATCTCTTTTTTTTTTCTTTTAGAAATTGAAAGATCAATCCTTTCACAATTATAAGAAAAAGGAATCCATCGTGCATTATTTTTCCTAAAGATCCTGAACGGTTGAGGTTTAGAGTATTTTTTCTTTTAAAAAAAAATATATATTTGGACGGATATAAAAATTTTATCCATTAAACACTAACACTTACCTTTTAATAGTATTCGAATTCGGTTGATTTGCGGACAAAAAATATATTCACAATCAATTAATTAAGTTGCATCTAGGAAGTGGGGTTTACAGAATTTATTAACGTTTGTGATCTTCATTAGTTCACTCTTCATCGTTGAACCTCCTTTTGAAAGGTTGTAATCACATTTTGAGAATTGAGAATTGATGGCTAACCCTAATAACTAAAAGGTATTTACCGGAAAGATCTCCTAATTATAAAACCATATAATCTTTAATTAAAGTTGAGTGTAATGACAAAGTTTTAGCTAGCTAGCCCAGCCATATGTAAAACACTAGACCTGCACCTCTTTGTCAACAAAGCTAAGCTGGCCGCTAACGTAGCCTACAGTTAATTTAATCAGTTAATGTTGGCTTTTGCGGCATCAAAGGGAATTTGAAACAGTCTATTTTAAGTTGATTTAGAATTAAAACGGCACTCTCAATGGGGCCGCTATATGCCTATATCCATTTCTCTATAAACACTCTGTCATTTTTAAAGTTGCAAAAATTTAGAAAAACAAAATTAATAAAATTTTCAGATGGTAATATCCATTTAGGGTTTCCAGGTCCGTCTTTGATGAACAAGAAGGTAATAACTTGTTATAAGACCAGAGAGGGAACTAAATGTCTATATCCAAAGATTTTGATGATAGCTTGAAAACTTGGGAAATTGTTATCTACAAGTATAAATAAGCATCGAGGTGTCCGTTTAAGATTGTGATTGGAAATTTGGAGTTACTGTAGTATCATCAATTTCATTTCACAAACACATGATCAAATTCTAAGCCCGGCCGTCGCCGCCGCCACGGCATGCAACTGTGGTAATGGCTATAAATGGACGTCGGCAAGACTTGAAAATAAATGTTTTGCGTTTTTGGGATTTGACGTACACTCATTAAATCATGTCTTTCAATGACGTAGCATGGTTCTTGTTCTGACAGCTGGCCAATTATCATGTATAATATAAGTAAGCGGAATTTGAGATCGCGTGTCGGGGGAGGCTTGCAGGCTGAGTATGAGTTTGAAAGACTTTGGATTATATACACTGCCAGCTTTCCTATTTTCATTTGGCGCCGCAGACGTGTGTGACCTAAAAACCAAACCATTTCTAGTGGAAAAAAAAAAATCACACGTACTTCGCAAATTTTCAAGAAAATCAAGACGAAACAACAACAATACAATAGCACTAATAATAATGATAATCATTTTACGGACTAAATTTGGGTTAATGACTCAAATATCATTATATCACAGGCTCATATATCAGACATGATCTAAATTAGCACAAGGCTATCGACACCCCTCTATCTACACATGAGATTCCTCCGCAGGGCCTATGAGTCATAAAGGTTTCAACAAGATCTTAATCATATACTTGATGTCCCTTTCGATAATATCGGGCTAGTCTACGGTCTAGTTCCTTCTTAATAAGGAAATTAAGTCTTTGGATTATGACTAACTACCAACAAATACGGTGGTATAATCCGAATACCATAGGGATTACACCTAATCTCGAATATCTTAGCACTCGTAATTTTCACCCTTATTTGACTAGCATTTCCTAAATAGAGTTAGTGCACGACTCTTCCAATGAATCTTAATTCAACATGGAAGTTCACAGCCTATAAAAGGAGAAGATGTCTAAAGAAAATGATCCACAGAAGCTTTGACACTCACACTCGGGGTTCTCTAAGCATATATCACCCTTTAAACACTAGTCTACCACCCTCACGGTAATCTACGAAGATCAAGGTAACCCTAAACCTTGTTCTTCCCTCTTTTTCCGTGCACCTTCGTCACTGACTTGAGCGTCAGAGTGCTTACGGAATCCACCACACTGGTACCCACTTTGTCTACGCCCACTTTGTCTTTATTTTGTAGGACCGTTGGTACCCCAATAATATAAATTCTCGATTGTGCTGAAGGCGAAATTCAACGTCTACAATAATTACCGTCCCAAAAGTAAATGGTCCTTCCATGTGTGTTTCTAGAAACAAATTCAATGAAGATGGGAGGGGGCCTTTAGCTCAGAGGATTAGAGTACATGGCTATGAACCATGATGTCAGGGTTCGAATCCCTCCTCAACCAAAGTTAAGGAATTTATTAAAGATGGTGAAATTAGTATTATATTATCCATTAATGTATTAAGTAATATAATAGAGAAGTAAAGATTGTAAATATTGATACCATACTTCAAGTACGCGACCACATCACCTATAGTTAAGGTCTTGTGAAAGTAATGACACAGATTTAATAGAATTTAATTGGAGAGAGTACAATAGGCATTGCACTTAGACCGGAGTTCTACGAACCAACTTAGCTATATCCCTCGAGTCATGTGCAAAAGTTGTATATGTAAATGAATATATAACCTACATGGAGAGGACTAATCCAATAAATCTTACTTACGAATGGAAAAAGCCACCGGTTTCTCTCCATCAAATCAAATTAGCCAAGGGTGTGCGTTCATGAGCCCATGTTAAAGTTTCAATCAATTCTTTCCAAGAGTTTAACCATATATAATCTCTTAACCAGCTCATCAAATTTGTGGAAGAATCATTAATCTGTGAAATGTTACCCTATCATAAAATAATGTGTTTCCAATGCTAATAAAAGTAACCCACCCAATAAAAAGTTGTATTCGATGAAAGTTGTATGTATGACTTGAAAGGAGATCTTTCATATTTTATGAGACCTATCCTATAATATGAGATCAAAAGCCAAAATAAATTATTTTAGACTTATAAAAAAAAATGATTCTTGAACCACTTTCACGCTTATGTCACTTCAAGGTACAACAAAAATAAAAAATTGTAAAATCCGATTAAAATGCGTACCAAATATCTTTATTATTGTATCGTCCTCGATCGTTGCAAGGAAAACAAAAGCCGAAATCCTTATTATCTAGCATTAACTTAAAACTGCATGCATTTAAAGCTGTCTAGGGTTAATGCGATCCATAATTTGGAGTAAAAAACTTCGTAAATAAATTTTAACTTTGTAATAGAAATGCAAGGATTTGATTTGAGTAATTTATAAATCCAAATACAAGGGAAAATTTTGTTGTAATTGTGAAATCATTTTCCATCAAAAGTGTATCTTGTAACAAACAATTGTTCATATAATTCTTTGATAGAAAGAAATCAAGAAGTAGTGTGTTATGTTCTACATACACCATTAAACTAGCCGCTCCAGTTAAGGATTTTTAATTTTTTTTTTTAATTATTACAATCTACATATATTACAATATGCTGTTAACTGGGATTCTAGATACATACAAGTTATGACACTGCCCAGAAATCAATCGAGACGCAGCTCGGAACACAATTATTATCAATCAATCAAGACACAGCTTGTAAATCAACTCACATATAGAAGAAAATCTTCCTCCAGACCCTCCCTAGCCTATGAAGGAAGATTTTGAGTCCTCACTGTTTTTGTGGGGACTCGAACCCATGTCTCTTGTGAGAGACCAGGGTTACGCTACCCACCCATTGGCAAGGACTTTTAATTTAGATATGAAAAAAATGGTTTTTGACAAATTTGAAGTCTATAAAAGGTTTTATCAAAGTAAAAAAGAATAATAATAATTCATGCATAATACTCGCATGAGAAAATTGAAGAAAAATTATTCCAGAGATTCGGCTTCGCGGAGGTTGTTTTTCAAGTCATTATCAGGGATGAGACTACTCTCCAATCCATTATGGAATTGAAAGCTACGTTTTAACTAATAATTAATTAACATAATTAATTATTTTTACTAATGCATAAAATAGGAGATTCTTATTTATTTCTTAAATAGACTGATCATGGATTTGTCTTTGGATTTTAACCTTCCAATAATGGAGAGTCGAGGTTGCTGTCAGAATCCGTGATCTTTAAGCTAAAACGATTTCAAGAGAAAATGAGACTTTAATAATGAGCTGAGTTCAGTTGCTTGCTGCATGCGCCATAATTTGCAGACAATTATACCATAATATTTTTTTTTCTTTTACGTGGAGAGACAAAGAGACACGTGTGACATTTTGTTTTGGAGGTAAATAGAGAACAAGAACAAATAATTTTTCAACTGAAGCTGTCAATCAATGGTGTCTCATCAGTCTCTTCTCTTCTTATGCAAGCTGTCAAGCTTGAGATTCTTATTGGAGAAAATAAAATTCATGGACCTACAATTTTATTTGGCTTCGGTCTTAAATTTTCAAAATATGATATTTTGTAATCTGTGATCACTAATTATTAGGCTATTTGTTCATCACAACTGAAAAAAAATGCTTAAAAACTTCCCCATCTAAGCATGCACACACCAATAAAGTAGATTTTTTCTAAGGATAATTATAATAGAACGTTTTCATTTCAATAATTTTTGCCAAATCCTATAAATTAAACAATTGCAAATATTCTTCTGTAAGCGGGAAGTACCTCATAATTGCCTCATTATGTGTGAGACCATACTAAGCTGGACTTCAACTTTATTGAGTTAATTAACTTTGATACATCAAGTGAAGTCCCAGCAAACAATGGATTGAACTAGATCTACTCACAAGTGTGAGTTTGGGTATGGTCGAATCCAATTAATTAGATATTGTCTGCTCTGACGATTCAGAGATTGATCCAGTAACCTGGCATCTTATGGTTTTGTTTTTAGCATATGTTCAAACTCACCCAAAATGCATCTAACTAGTTTAGAAAAACTCTTACTTATAAGCACATGTCCAATATCACTCATAAGTAATGTGAGATACTATAATCAACCACATTGGAGCTCAACGTCCTCGTTGGCACATTTTTTATTAATATACGGCTCTGATACCATTTGTAAGGTCCATCATAAGTTAGAAATTCGCTCTTGCGGCCCAATGATTGGCTCAACAAACTGGCCCCCATGCCTTCTCATGGTTTTGTTTTTGACTTAAATTTAGAACCACCCAAAAGTCTTCTGACTAATTGAGGGAATTCCTTACTTATAAACACATACACAATATCTCTCCCATACAATGTGAGACACTACAATAGACAATTGACCCCAATTTTTTCCTTTAAATTTGTTTTTTTTTTTTAAAAAAAAAAAATATGACATCATATTATTAGTTTATAGAACTTTCCCGCTAATCTTACATATTTATCCCTATGACTCAATTTTTTAACCCTGCCCCGGCATATAATTTTTTTTTTGCCAAAAAAATCTAATAATAAATGCATCAATTAACTGATTAAGGAAGCTGGAAATAACAATTGAAACATAACCAGTTTAAGACGTCAGAGACCTAAACTGTTAATTAGTGTACCGAAGGTACAATAATTGATAATTAAAATATATTAATTTTATGGGTGAGTCCTACATGCATAAAAAGAAAATAATAAAAATTAAAATTTACTATTTGCACAGTGAATCTCATGCCTATAAATAGAGGGTTAATTTAATTATTTTCTTCATTCCATTTTCAACCAAATCCTTTGTATTCTAAGAGACAAAAATATTATTTCTTCTTAAGAGTTTGCGAGAGAGTTGTAATTCTTCTATTCTAAGAGAGTGTGAGATTTTTCACTATTTGTGTTTAGAGAGAGCTTGTAAAATTATTTCCACTATTGTGAAATTCTTCTACTTTTACCCGTGGATGTTTCCCTCACATTGAAGGGTTTACGACATTAAATCTGTGTCTCATTGCTTTTTTTTTTTTGTTAATATTTATGATCGACTAAGCCTCCTATTTATTATTGTATTGTTATATGGTAAGAAACGCCTCATGAATTAACAATTGGTTTCAATTTCACTATACTTACATGTCAGCTTCAGCCCACGATCTCCTAATAGTAGTATCATCGCTTAGAGTTCACAGTTACTGTTCATGGACACTATTCATGAAGACTGTTCACATATACATTATAATAATATTCACGTATATTGTACTATTTAAGTATATAATATTATTCATGTATATGGTACTATTCACATATACCATATTGTATACGGTCCTATTCATGGTGAAATAGTAAAAGCCGACTCAAGTGATAAGCTGATCATCATATGAAACATGACAGGAAAGTACAAAATTGAGAAGTTCAACGAGAGTAACTTTTCCCTATGGAAACTTAAAATAAAAACAATCTTGAGAAAAGATAATTGCTTGGCGGCAATTGGACAGAGACCAGATGGAATGACTGATGAAAAAATGGAAGGATATGGATGACAACGCTATGGGCAACTTGTATATAGCCTTAGCAGATTTTGCGTTATCTAGCATTGCAGAGAAGATGACTGCAAAAGAGATTTGAGATGCACTTACTTAATTGTACGAGAAGACTTTACACTCTTGGAATGAGTGAGTCCACATCCATGACTGATCATATCAACAACTTGAATACACTGCTTTCCTAACTCATTGTGTTGGATTATAATATATCTACAAAAGAACGTGCAGAGATTCTACTTCAAAGTCTACCCGTTTCGTAATATCAACTTATCATCAACTTGACAAGTAATGTTATCATTGGTAATCTAGTCTTTGACGAAGTTGCAGCTGCTGCTCTGAAAGATGAGTCTAGACACAAAAATAAGGAAGACAGATCATCTACTTCACAACAAGTAGAAGCATTGTCGATGACAAGATGGAAATCAACAAAATATGGCTCAAATGGGAGTCAAAACCATGATAGATTGAAATTAAAAAGTAAGAAGAATGTTAAATGCTACAATTGTGGTAAGAAATGACCCGTCAAGAAAGATTGTTGGAATATGAAGAATGGTGTGGAAAAAGCTCATGTTGTAACCAAATCTTAGATATGTGTTGCAAATACTCCTGAAGAAGGTGGCGCACTTTACAGTGAAGTAGCAGTGGTGTCTAATGATAGCATAAAACAGCTAAGTGATGCATGGTTAGTTGATTCTGCAGCAACATAGAACATGACCTATAGAAAAGAATGATTCCGTCATTATGAACCTATCTCTGAAGGATCGGTTTTTCTAGGCAATGATTATGAACCTATCTCTGGAGGATCGATTTTTCTAGTCAATGATCTTGCCTTGAAAATTGCTGAGATTTGAGCCATCAAAATAAAGATGTACGATGGTATTATCCACACTGTACAACATGTGTTGGAATGAAGAAAAATCTTATGTCGGTTGGAGAATTAGATGACATCGGATACTAGAACGTTGTTAAAAATGGGGTATTAAAAATAGTGAAAGGAGCACTTATGGTCTTGAAAGTTGAAAAAGATCTCAACAAACTTGTATATGCTCTTGGGAGACTTAATTCAGGAAGCAACTATATATGTGGCATCACTGGATTCTGGAGAGAAAGATTCTATGTTGTGGCATCAAAAATTATGCCACATGTCAAAACATGGAATGAAGATTCTAGTCAATCAAAAGCTACTCATGGGCTTGAAAGCGGTTAGTCTACCGTTTTGAGAGCATTATGTTATAAGTAAGCAAAACTGATTAAAATTCAGCAAGTCAAGTGCTCGGAGCAAAATAATTTTACAATTAATTCACTCAGATATTTAGGAAGCACCGGCTCAATCTCTGGGAAAGTAAAATATTTTGTATAATTTATTGATGACTTTTCTAAGAGATGTTGGGTATACCAGATCAAAAACAAGTCAGATGTGATGTAGCTTTTCAAAAAGTGCAAAGCATAAATTGAAGTAGAAACTGGAAGAAGAATCAAGTGTTTAAAGACAGATAATGGAGGAAAATATTGCATCATAGATTTTGATGCATATTATTAGCAAAAAGGGATCAAAAGGCAAATTGCTACACCATACACTCCTCAATAAAATTGTGTGGCAAAAAGGTTGAATAGATCGTTGCTAGAAAGAGTAAGAGATGTGCTCAAAACAACTAGTGTACCAAAGGGCTTTTGGGGGAAGCAGTTCATACATCATATTATGCTGTAAATATATCTCCATCAACGTCAAATGATTTGAAGACATCGATGGAGATGTGGAGCGGAAAGCCAGCTGATTATTCATCTCTTCACATTTTGGTTGTCCTGTATACGTGGTGAACAATGCTCAAGAAAGAACATAACTAGATCTAAAATCTTAAAAATATATTTTTCTGGGGTTATGCTGATAGAGTAAAGGAGTATCGCTTGTGGGATCCCACTACCTACAAGATCATCATCAGCATGGATGTAATATTTACAGAATATCAACTATAAAAATAAGGAAATGATAGCACTTTAAAAGAAGGTACAAAAACTACAACAATACTGGTGGAAAATAATTCAGAACAAGAAAATTCAGATCCTTTCGAAGCAGTACCAGAGCACGAGATACCAGAACCAATCAAGTTTGAGCTTCTGAAGTTTTCCGATCAAATCGAGAGAGAAGTCCTCCAGGTTCGCACTCAGAATATATTACGGAGAGTAATATTACATACTATCTTCTAACAGAGGATGGAAGCCATCAACTTTCCATGAAGTTACAAATAACGTAAATACATCTTTTTGGATGACAACAATGCAAGAAGAAATATATGTTTTACACAGAAACAATACATGAGATCTAGTACCATTACCACGTGAAAGAAAATCTATTGGTAATAAATGGATACACAAGATCAAGCGAGATAACAATGATCAAGTGAAGCGATATCGTGCACAATTGGTGGTAAAAATATATTCTTAGAAAAAAAGGATTGATTTCAATGAGATATTTTCTCCGGTGGTTTGACTTACAACAATCAGAGTAGTCTTGGCTATGCGTGCTACTTTTGACCTATATCTAGAACAGTTAGATGTAAAAACTATATTTCTTCATGGAGAACTTGAAGAAGAAATTTATATGCTCCAACTAGAAAGTTTTGCTGACATAGGCAAAGAGAACTTGGTTTGCAGGTTGAACAAATCTCTATATGATCTCAAATAGAAGTCGAGATGTTGGTATAAGAGATTTGATTCTTTTATTATTTGTCTTAGGTACAATAGACACAGTTCAGACCATTGTAAATATTACAAGAGAATTGGAAATAATGACTTTGTTTTTTTGCTGTTGTATGTGGATGACATGTTAGTAGCTGGCCTTAAAAAAGATCGAGTCCAATAATTAAAGGCACAATTAGCTAGTGAGTTTGACATGAAGGATATGGGATCAGCAAATAAGATTATGGGGATGCAAATACACCGAGACAGAAATAATAGAAAGATTTGGCTTTCTCAGAAAACTTACTTAAAGAAAATCTTACGGCGGTTCGATATGGAAGATTGTAAGCTAATTTCTACTTCACTTTCTGTTAATCTCAAGTTATCCTCATTTATGTGTCCTAGTAATGAAGCTGATGTTGGAGTTGGTGCTTGGAGCTGCAATTCGAATAATGTATTGTGTTGTATATTATATTTTAGTATTTATTAATAAAATAACTATATTTTCATTTCAACCTTGTTAATGGTAATGTCATTATGCATATTAAATTGATATATAAATATGCTAAGAATGAAATCGACCTTGGAATAATCATGTAGTAATACTGGACACTGGGTGGCCCAATATTAGGATAATACTACTATAAATAACTCTTAAAGTAAAATATTCATAGTCATTGGTTTTGGAATACATTCGAATTCCTATACCCTAGAAGACTAACATATGTCGTATATTGAAATTGGAGTTCCAATGGTTTAACCCGATGTACCACGAGTAAGGGAGGCTCGTATAGACATGTGGGTATTCCTTGAAGTGAATACTGAATTACTCACAGGTGATTGCTAATAGTTGGAAATACACGCCATCCTCAATAGGAGTCTCCTCGAGTCGAGTAGCATATGTGATCCTTTGACTATGTGATAACATTGATTTTGAGTGTAATCCTCCACACTTTGATGCCATATATGTCAGAGACCTTTCATGATCTTACCACCAGATGTTCATTGGGTGTGGACCTATGCACTCGTTAATCAAGCACGTATCAAGATAGGATCTGTCGGCCCATATATATACCATAAGAGGTTTAGGTAGCCATGTATATAAGTCTAGATTCTTAAGACTTTGGCCAAAGCCGATCACTTATGGTGGATCGCATATATCAGAAATGGTGTTATGATTAGTTGTAAGGAATCGTGGACATGTCGACATGAGATGTGCGTCTCGGAAACTTGTCGGTGTAATCTATGTTTGCTAAGCACAACTCAGATAGCCTACGCCAAAAGGATTGTTAAACATATATGATGACCTCGACTTGTATAGTTCTGAAAGGTCTTTCATGTTCTTCGCGAATTCGGAGGTGGCCGAATTACGTACATATAATCTAAGCTTATATGCGAATGTGTCTGCACTTAGAGAGTCTCACAATATGAAGTATACTGATTGAGCAATTGGGTATCCGATAATTTTTTATAGTAAATAATATTTGATATTATAATTATGAACTAAATAATTAAGTGTTAGTGGATAACATTAACTATTTACTTTGACATAATTGGATTAATCCAAAATCACACAAGGGCTTTGTTGTAATTTCATAAATATCTCTACCATTGGAGGATATTTTGGTAGTTATAAATATGTAATAATATATGTATTTGGTTTGATTTAATTTAATTGGATTAAATCAATTTTTTAGACATACAATTAATCCATTAATTAAACATTATCTTGATTTAATTAGATTAAATCAAAGTGGTAGACAAATGTGATTAGTCACACCTAATTATAATGTGATTAGTCACACCTAATTATACATATTTGGACAAATTGGATTAAGCCTACATAAAAATTGATTAGAACTTTGATTAATTAAAACTTGCATAAGTTTTTCTATAAAAGGAAAGCTTGAGCAAGTTTTTAATAAATCTTGAGAAAGATTAAAAAGCAAGAATTAGAGATATTAGCCTAAGTAAAAGAAGTGTTTACAAAAGCTTTGGAAGAAGGAGAAGTTTATGTTTAAATTACAACATTTCAACAAGGAGAATAATATGGAATCTTATAACCAAACTTGCTAGCTTTGGGAATTCTCTACAACAACAAGTAGAAGAAGATCAGACCTTGGAACCAAGCTTGTTAGCTTTGGAAGTTCTCCATAATATTTCAACAAGGAGAAGAAGATTGGATTTTGGCATCAAGCTTGCTAGGTAAGTTTGATACTAATCAAAGCTATATTTTAATTAGTGAGTTATCATTATTAACACCTATAGTGATAAATTATGTATTGGATACACAATAACATAGCTTGATGTTGAAATTAGGCTAATTAATTATGTACGAATGCTTTGTAAGCATAAACACAATATGCTTGTAATTGGGTCAGAATGTTCATATTGGATATGGAACAAAAAATTAAAATTTTTGGAACTTTAGATGATAGCTTGGAGCTATGGCTACCATTCTAGAATGACTTGACCACCTTTGAGTGACCTAGAATTATTCATGAGTCTCTTTTTTGTGGGGTTCTATTTTGGTTTAAGATTTGATTCAAAGGAAATGCATATATGTATTTAGAATACATGTATGTTTGTTTTATAACATGTGTTGATGTTGGTTTTGATGTTAAAATTAGACTTTTAGGTGTAATGAAGTGTTTGGAGAAAATTGGAAGTGTTTAGAATTGGATTAAAGGCAAAAATGCTTTTTGCCAATATTTTACACAGAGCAGCATCACAATATTGATCTCCAGCGTCATGACACGAGGCTCTTAAAGCTTCGGGCGTCGCAACGCTCACCCTTGCACGTCACGACTATGAGCATTCACAAATTAGGCGTTGCGACTCCCAAGCCCGAGCATCGCAACACGCCGATAGCTACTGCCAATGAGCTCTAAAACTTCATTTTCTCTGTTTTGAAGTTTCCGGGCTCCGATTTGTTCCCTATTTTTTCCTACGGACTCATAACATAATATAGAATTCTATAAAATAATTTAAAAACACACATATTCGTGATATCAATGGGTTAGACCCACTTCCACTACACGTGACACCGATCCGACCCTAGAGGTCTCACATTTGCCCTAACAGAATGGTATTAGTGTAAGTCTTAACCATACAACACATGTGGCATGTTTGACATGTATTTCAATCTATGCCTCTATAATTTTAATTTAATTATGCATAAGTCATATTGGATATGCATTGCATGTTTTCAATTAAAATTTTTATTTTGACCCAATCATGTTTATGACTTTATTGTCAAAAATCTCACGTGATTAGGTGATTATTTTATTTTAAGTAATAGTATTAATAATGTTGGAGAATTATTGGATGGTCCGTCTGTTCAATATGCAGATGAATGAGTTCTTATTATTAATGCCCAATACCATCATTATTGTGTGGGCATAAATGGTTGAAACTTAGGTCACTCTGGTAAAATATTAGATGTAGTATAATGAGTTGACATAGTCACCCAATACTGTCATTATCGTGAGGGTACACATCGATAAATATACACCTCGAATATGTTTTAATCCGATATCGTCATCTTTGAGAGGATAAAAAATGGTTCAGTACCAAACATAAGAGTCACATGAATGTGATTGACCTTGGAGGTCTACCTAATGAGTTTATGAAAACCAAGACCGTCATTATTATGATACTTGAGTAAATATCATGGGATCCACTTCCCGCTATGAAATTTTGATTGTCAAATATCTATTTTTTCCATTAAGAGAGATTACGGAATTATGTAAAGTAGAGAGCGAGTACTAATAGATTTAAAATCCATAATCGTATTAGTATTTTTATATT